>JAQFZA010000129.1:0-55444 GCA_034695115.1 Desoria olivacea
CAACCAGCATTTTACTGGTTGAGGATGGTAACGTTACCATCGTTCACAAGGTACCATCGTTGTTCACGACATATATATCAACAGAGACTGGAGAGGAGTTCAAAGTACCTATAAGGCCTTATGGGCAGGACGGATCATTCTTTTAGTCATTTTGAGTTTGAAGCTGGAGGAAAGTACCTAATACAAATGGGTAAATTAAATCCTCAAACTCCCCCAACTCCTAATAATGAAAAAATCTCCAAATTATTTCCATCTTTAATCCACACCAACCTTGTCGAAAATCGTGTTCAAGATACCGACGCCTAAACTTCAATCGCATGGAACTTTATTAAATTGGGATAAACGTTAATGAGTTTATTTGGCATTATTCAAATGGCAGGACTTCCAATAACAATTATACAAATAGGATTGATGGCCAGTTGATCTATTTTATGGATTTACTTCAACAATAATCCTTTTAAGAATGTGATTGATTGAATCTTAATATTTATTGCAATCAATTATTTCCGTCATTTGTAGAGTTTTTTTAGGTAACTTAATTACCTAGTATAAAATAATGTATTAACGTTTATCCTTGTTTTTAATTCCTTTCCATACTTTAACGGTACAATACGACTAAAGCTTTATTTTTGAAATCCAGCTTTCGAGCATTTGAAATGGCCATCTTCAGGACCATGAGTTTGTAAAGTGCATGTATTTTTTAACTTAAAATGTCAGGTTTAAATTAAAGTATTAATTTTTTTTAAAAAATCCTTCATCCCTTTTACATATGATTCAAGTTCCTCTGCAGTCGTATTTTACCACGAAGACATTCAAGTTGGGATCCATTACACTGTACGATGCAACATGCAATACATGGCAAGAAGTTTGTGAGTGCCACTACTGCCACCAATCACTCGTACTAATTAATCAAGTTCCGCTATTGACCTGAGGATTACTGAGAAAAGGATGGCCTAGTTCCAATGCATCGCTGACTCCCTCAAGTCCTTGTGGCAATGTTCTTGAATTAAATAGATAACTAATCCATGTCTAATCCACGTCTAACAAAAGCGAATCTGCTGGTGAATGAGAAGCGAATAAATTGTTTTAAAATGTGGGGGAAATGCAAATTAATTGGGAACCATCCATACTTAATCCAACTCAGGCAGACTTGCAGGAGGAAATGAGTTAGACAAGTTCGTATACTTCTAAGCTACCAAAACTCTGTTTGGCTTTGGATGTAGTAGAATCTTAAAAGACATGGGCTCAAACGATTTGATTAGGTGACGTCCTTCGTTTCATGTAGTTTGACCAGGCGGATTTCTATGCTTTTTTCAGCTCTATAGGACGGACCCGAGTTGCCCGTTTTTTGTGCCTCCATTCTCTCTACAGTTAAATTTGTGCAATAATGAATAATTTGTGAGATTAGCAGAAACAAAATTAAGGGTCGAACCGAAGGGCCATTGCCAAGGAACAATGTCCCGCATTACTTTATAACATGGCTTCAAATAACTTCCACCAAGTGAGAAGTTCTACAGACACAAAACACATTAAAACATCCTCAACTTCAGACCAACTTAGTTAATGAACCCCGTGTTTTTATAGCAAATATCAAATTCATAATCGAAAGTCAGCTGGCAAATATTTGGTAGAAGGGAAATTCACCAACTACTCTTTGTTCTTTGGTCAAATTAAGTTTCAAATGTTGATTGAATTAAGAGGACGGAAGATGGTGAAAGGGAATAATGCAAGGAATATTAAATTAATCTTGAGTCTCTTGATAATTGTATTTTAATTTGAGACTCAGGACGATCGAGTTAGGGAAATTTAGACAAGCTTAACACATAGGCTCCTCCACGGATCATGTTCCATTAGAATGTTGAACGGTTATTGTGGAACCATCATTCCCTTATACTTTGATATTAAAGCCGTAAACTCAATACCCGGATCGTGCTTCTAGAAGCTGAAAAGACAGAGGAGATTGTTAACTAAGTTCTAAGTACAAAGTGTCATTATCCTGTGGGCTGGGTGGATTGGATGCTCAGTCATACGAACCGGAAGACTCGTCACCTCCTAGCCTCAGTCTCATTAATTACTCTCCGCTCCTTGGGGACCGTCTTAACTCATTCCGTGTCCTTCCTTAATTTAAGGACGACAAAGCAGAAGCAAAGCCAAACTTCCGCCGAATTAACCCACCAACTTATATACTTAATTGGCTACTGAGGTGAGAAAGTACAGGGACCAGTATACACTCATGGATTATATGCAGAGGTGAACAGGTTGTCGGAGGTATGAATGTAGTAGTAGTTTACGTAGTCTAGTATACTGGAGTATCCATAGATGGGCAGGCTTCTGGAAGACTGAGGTTTAAACAACCGTAGGCTACAGTGCCCAGCCAGTGAGGTCCCATTGTCGGGATGGAGGCCGGAGGCAACCATTTCTGGCCGGAGGCCACCATTTCTGGCCGGAGGCCACCATTTCTAGCCGGAGGCCGGATACCACATTGTCAAGGTGGACCCCGGAGGCCACCATTGCCTGAGGCCGGATGCCACATTGTCGGGATGGAGACCGGAGGTCACATGGGTGGAGACCGGAGGCCACCATTTCTAGCCGGAAGCCGGTTGGAAGGCCAGAGGCCGGATGGGAGGCCGGAGACCAGTGCCCACATATGGCTACATTATGAATAATTATTATGCACATCCTCACGATTTACTCTTTGGTGATGAATGGACGGTCATTTTAAACTGCAGAGTCCCAAGACGAAACATTAAGAGAAACCAGTCAGGAATTTGGAAGCTCTAAGATGAAGACTGAAGTGGAAATATCCATCCTATATTTATTCTATCATTCCTTACTACATACATGCCCTGTCGTCAAAATCCTAACTTCCGACAGTACGAAAACATCATGTTCTATCTGCCTACATCCATAAATGTACTTTGTAAGATTGTATGTATGTACACGATAGAAGTTTTCCTTAACTTTTTAGTTGACAATTCCTAGATTTTACATTCAGCCCTCTCATTGCTGACTCTAGCTGTTTTGAGCCCGTAGAATGAAATCCTACTGAACTGGAATTAGGTGGCTACACAAGACAAACGACCTTGTAAGTACTTTCAGCATTTGTTCACAACTTTCACCTACAGATCTCTCTTCCTTTGAACTTTATTACAAAATGTGTATTAATCTTCAGTCCCCTTCATTCAGTTCCTTTGATATATTCTAACGCTGAGTCTACATCCCTGCCAGCAGTACCCTATACTCTCATTCTACGGGAATCACAATTCAAACAAAGTAACTGACAATTCTTGTATGTCTTTAAAACACTTTCTGTTCAAAACTCCTTCTTTTCAATTGACTTCCTGATATTTTTACAGCACTGAATTCTTCCTCATCATTAAGATGACAAGTTAAAAATATAAAAATTCTCAAAGTACCAAAGTAAAGAGGATCAATAATGCATAACTCATCAGCTTAAGGGATTTCAATTTCTGCGATCAGTTAATCGCTTGAAAAAAGAGGCTAAAAACCCAACCTAAACTCCCAACTAATGTTCAAACTGGACTCTTCAGAAAGCCGTGCAGGAATTAAACTTGATCTCGGAGCGTTTGAGTCAGTAAATCCAGAAGAGTATCATCCTCAATAACTTCCGAAGCCATATACGGACCACCACCGCCACCCACGCAAAGTACCTCCGCAGATCAAGCCGTTGTGGCTTGGTTGATGGTTGTATATAGGAGGATAGCCCACTCCACTCCGAATTCCCTTGAGAGTTTTCATTATGAGCTTAAATCTTATAGGATCCCCCCTCTTCATTTTAATTGAATTTCTCTCCTTATAAAGTTATAAGATGACTAGGCTGCCGTTTGATCTACAAACTATTACCAGGGCAGGCAGCCCTCCTCGGAATCAGAGTCTCAGGCAGTAGTGCCAAGGAGGAGGAGGATGTACCAGTGCGGCCACTTTTATCTTTCAATTAATCTTCCCGATTTCCGATTCTTTGAATATAAACAGGCAGTTTGGCACAAACGGTCCTCCTGCCTTCCATTTACTTTTATTAACTTTCCCCTCCAGGCCTCTCTACAACTTTGAGTCGACTTGAGTCAGACCGACCGGGTTTGCCTAAGCTTACCTGTAATTACTCTACAACTCCTAGCTTATCATCATCAGACTTGCTAGTCTGTATGTAGGTAGACTGCGTGGGAGGGAGCTGAATAGCATTTTCCTTTAAGCTTGTAGAGAAAGCTTCGCTTTTACTGGAAATCTTGTGGGATAATAAGGATTGAGTTGAAACGTTTACAACCTTTGAGTCTTCCAAGGTACAAGACTGTTTGAATGTTGAGTCAGAAATGTCAGAATGGCAAGATACAAGGGAAACCATGACGAAGATTTTCAGTTTGAGCATTGACAGTAGTTCAAAGCGGTCTAGATGCAAGATCTTTGTATATCGTATCATATTTATTTGGTTTCAGGTCTCCATTTTTTAAATAATCCTTTTCAGTCTTCGTCATGAAGGAGTACTGTTTACAATTAATCTGGTTGAGATGAACTTGTTGATACTTGAAGTAGCATCTAGACACATCTCAAGCCAACGGTATACGCTGGGTTAGGTTTCTTTGAACTTTCAAAGTAACTCAATCAACACTATGAACACCCAATCATGGTTGTTAATTTTTTTTTTTAACTTTCATTTTTCATTTTAAAAAATTTGACAAACTTCATTCATGCACTTTGAAACTTGGAAACTTGGAATATTTTTCATTTTTGTTTCTATTTGTTTCATTTTTCATGAAATTTCATTATTTTTCATCTTTAATTTGTTATTTTTCATGAAATTTCATTATTTTTCATCTTTAATTTGTCATTTTTCATGAAATTTCATTATTTTTCATCTTTAATTTGTCATTTTTCATAAAATTTCATTATTTTTCATCTTTCATTTTTCACTTGAAATTTCACTTAACAACCCTGCCCCAATGGATTGATGAACAAGTCAAGGCTTTTTTTTCGATTCAGGGTTTGAGATTTAAAATTCAGCCCCTGATAGACTTATTGAATGATACATAGTGGTAAGCAGTAGAGTGAAGAAGCTTACAGGGACTTACTTGGAGGTAGGAGGGAGAGCATTTGACACTGGTTGACATAGCACCGGTACAATCCGAAGCCGACACAGGAGCAGTCCGAGTTCATCTGGCAGGGTTGACCTTCCATTTCGGAACAAGTTGGCATGCTCAACGGCTGGAAAATAAATAATGACATGAATATCAATTTAATTTCCTATTAAACTCAAAAGTCCTCCCTGATAACAAATTCCTCGCTTAAAGAGTAATAGGATAACATTGGCTTGATTTATGTATTTGAAATTATATCAATTCTTCCGTCAGTCGTGAATAGTGAGAAGTCAGTCGTCATTGAATAATTACACGGCACAAGAATTTAACATTGTTTCTGGGAATTCAATCCTTAATGGTTAGTATGTACTTGAGCTAAGAAATAGAAGTTCAACTTAACAATTGTGGAAATCCTGCCCTATAAATAGAATTCCGAATGGTTCGACATTATGACTCGTAATAGGACAACTACAAAACTACAAGACCTCAAGGTTAAGGTTGTCCTGCTTAGCTAATGGCGTCACGTCGGAACAATAGTATGTACTATATGGTAATACCAGAAACTGAGGCTTAGTGACGCAGATCATCAAATCTAACAAACTTCCTCGCAGTTAAGCCTGAAAGATTGAAAGGAACGTGGGGAAAGTTGCCTTGTAAGGCAGTATGCTTTATACATATCTACCACCACCACCATCACCACAATGTGTATTTCTATTCCAGCATCACTGGCTGTACACATACGAAATAAGATAACATAATAACGTAGCAGTGTCCAACGTGTCAGCCCGTATCCTGCACATTTGTAAGGACACACGGACACAAACCTTCACGATGCAACGAGCCACCACCACCACCGTAGTCACTGGAAAATATTTACCTACAAGCCATTAGATTTTATGTTATTACCTTTCTGAACAGACTACTACCTACCTTCCTTCAAAAACTGTTCGAAGACGGCAGTATGGATATCCAAGAGCCAGCTTAGCCCCAGCCAGCCAGCAAGGACTCCGATCTTAACAAACCTACCGATCCGTATATGTTTGGGGGGACAAGCGTTAACTGACGTCCGGGGCATTTCAAAAGCATTTCCTTCAACTTCACCAACCAACTTCAAGTCTCATGAAATGAACAGAGGCAGTGGTGGTGGGTAGGTAGTGACGAGATAAATGGCAACATCAACTTCCAACTTGTAGCAGGGACTTTGTTCCAGTTAACAACTGCAGTTGTATAAACTATTTTTCCCAGTCCCCTGTACCATTTGCGTATGAACGAGTCCAAACTTCCTGTACAAGTTCTGGGGAAACGGTTAGAGTCTCAACTCTGTCAACTGTACTGAACTTTGAGCCAATGTCTCACTACTTTACTTAGGAATTGTATACAGAGCTGGGGTAATCATTTTATTCAAAAACATATCCTTCCTAACATTGGTTTTAAGTTGCAAATATATTTACCAGCCTTTTAATCATCTTCATTGAAAGTGTCATCATTTCGGTCAGCTCTAGAAAAAGCTATTTTTGATATATGAAGCTAAGAAGTGATTTTTTGGTTAGTTTTCTAACTGGTTTTTTAAATTTTATTTCTGAACTCCTTTTTTCCCGATATCCGATTAGGATCCATTTAACTTCAAAATGAAAGAAAGTACTTCGTAGAATTTCTTCACAATGTCTAAACCATGAGGGCTTCCAGAGACTCCCAGAATGAGGGATAGATTGTATGTAACATACTCCCGTTTTTTTGTAGTGTTCTGTATCTTGGAGGATAGGATACAACATATAATTGTATCGTATGGACAAATTGTGAAGGTAATCTCCAATCCATATTAAATCCTTATGTATAGTTACTAATAGGAACCACCTTATCAACAGAAGATTACATCTACAAAACCCGCTACGATAAGATCGTTCTCATAGAATTGAGATCCCCCTATTACATTGTAATAGAATAAGACAAGCATTGCAAATGTTCCTATACCTACGTACATGAAGCTAATCCTGAGGATGTTAAGGATTTTAAGAAGTACTTAAACTTTAGCTATATTTCAGACCGTTTTTTCTCCTAAAAAATCTACGGAAGAAAAGTGTAGGCTATAGAGGTTATGTTGGAAGTACAAATATAGAGACAAAGTTTCGGGTGGGATAGTCACAGTGTGATTTTGTACTGGGATTTACTGTGATTTAGAATCTAACGTAAAACTTGATACAAAAGAAATGATCGAATAGATTAAAGAAAGTTGCCAACTTTTGAGCTTTGGACTGAACGTTTACTAATTGATTCGAACATTTCAGTTTACCATGATTTGACCTCACAATCACAGTAAATCCCAGTAGATCAAACTGTGATGGGATTTGAGTGCAAAGAACTGTGATTTACGAAACCCTTAGAGAGTTAAAATGCTATGCTCCAGTTTGGCTGCTCAATATGAATTTATTCAGCAGATTAACTTAATTCCCGTCCACCCACGCAGCCATAAAATATATCTGGATTAGTCATACACCTCCTCAGCTCCAGTTCCACAATCGTCGGTCTTGGTGGTGGCCTGCCTGGCAGTAGAAGAAAGTGGTGGGGGATTCTTGTATCGCCTCAAATCGGAATCTGAAGTTTGGAATCTGTGTCACTTATTCAATTGATCGGGGTAAAGGAGGTGGTGCACATCCGGTATAGATTTACTATATCTTTCTTTCCTCCGGAATAATAAATCAGGGACTATAGGGATCTCTTCTACTGGAGATGTGTCCCTTACCACCTCTGCTGTATAATTCACGTAGGTATGTACTAATGTAATACGGCATATAATAAGCCCGGCAAGCTGGATGTATTTCACCAGTTTCGTTGAATTTAACTCAACTAATCCGACTACCTGCCCGCCCTATAAGGTTTTAGTAGAGGAAGGCGTTGAGGAAATATAAACCTGACGTCTTGGAAGGACGATTATGAATCGGCAGCTTGTGATGCTTGTAACATGGTCTGCTCATGACAATCCGTATTGATTTATTCCCTTAGGGAGGTCAAAACTCAAAATCAGTGACCGATGAAACTCCATTACAAACTAAACTCCATTACTAAATACATACGTGAAGGAAGATACAACTTGTAAATCCAGTCCTGGTTAGAAAGGAATCTTCGGAGGGGATATATATTATGTAGGTATGTTGATATATACAATAATATGTTGCAGGTAGGATTTGGAATCAGCCTTGATTCAAAATGCCTAGGTAATGTGTAAAATGTCTAAGGAATCCTTAAAGCTACTCTAAAGCGTAATTGTTGAGATCGCCTACACATTTCGGAAAAGGTCGGATGGTCGATCTTGTCTGTAACGATATTACATAACAATAAGAATAGGCTATTAGATGTCCACCACTACCACCACCAAGGAGTAATCGTCCCCTACCGTGTCCTGCCTAGTTTGCCTTGACAATCAGTCAGGACTCTCAGAACCTGCGGGTTAAAAGGGAAAAGTCACTTTCCCAAGGAAAAGTTTGAGCTGGCCAAAGACGAGTTCAGCAGGTGGTAAAGTACATGAGTTAAGTTACATACTACCCACGTTCCAAGTTTATATGTAAAGCTAATCTGATGCCTTGAATCAGTGGGTCAGTTGTTGGGTAAATCACGAGGCTTTTAAGCCCATGCAACTACAGCATGAAGGTACAGACGGTCAAAATCCCTTCTTCGGCAATCAGAAACGGAGGATGGAGGGAGCGATTTCAATTAATATAAACGCTTTCTCCTGTACTACTGTGCCTCCCCTACTGTTTCCCTAATGGACCTTCGACCTTTAAACTAAAGCCTTTGTCCTATAAATATCCACGTCGATAATCCGCTATTGAAGGCTTAAATGGGTTGAGAATTGAAGGAGAAAGCATAATGGACTGATTGTATGTCCATCCAGACCAACAATCCTGTTCCAGGTCCGACGTAGACGCTTTGAAAGTGAAGTTCACAACAGTGACTATGTAGCCAATTCTAAATACGCTTCTTCCTTTACAGTCCGTCCCTGTCATGTTGGCCTAAGCTAGTTACGTGTACTAAAAGGATTTTTAGGTAGAAGTACTACTCAACTTATGTCTTATCAATAATCCATTACTTTAGGTAATCTCACAATGTCCATCCTGTCACTTTATCAATTTGTCTCCATGCTCTTTAACCTTTTCCTCTCTGCTTTTCTAGCCTCCAGCAACAAGGCTGACAATCACTTGCTAATCTATATAGAGAGTTTAGAGGCTGCTGACGGAAACGGAGTCCTCAAAGAATCGTTGACAACACATAGGCAGCCTTAAAAAAAATCTAAAATCTATAATAAAGCAAAGTCTCCATACTGTACGTACGTACATACTTGTCCTCTATGTTATGAACGGTTCAGAGGTAGAGTTCTGGACAACAACTCAAACATGTCCCACAAGTTCTATTTCTGTAGGCAATCCTGAGTCTCTGACCTCATTTGACCACTAATCTTAAAGAATCGATTAGGAGGTTTCTATTACTATTGACACTTTGAAAACATATGTTAGCTATGAAGAAGTAAAGCTATGAACTATTCCAGTCTCTATTAATACATGAAAGGTTTTAGCCTTACCAGAAGAGGATTCCTGGAGTTTGGGTCAACCAGTGTGGGTAAGCTTTGTGAATTTTGATACCGTTCCCCCACGCCCCCAGATGAATATTCCATTTCAGGCTTAGCGTCCCTCGACTCCGTGTTAAATGTGAGCCACTCGTTGCCATCAATTTGGTATTCATTGTCACCAAGATCTTTGGTTTCCTCCACGTTAATTTGAGAGGATTCGGGGGGACTCAAATTCTGGTCGTAATCCTGTCCCATCCTTGATGTCCAAATGACAGGTTGATCCACGCTGAGATCTGATGGTGCAAAAGGATGCCTCCTGGATTGCCGGGAATGTTGTAGCCTTAGCTTGAGCATTGGAAGAGGTAATGTTCGTCTCTTTGCCATGAAATTGAGATTGGGCTTGCTTCCATCGTCCAGAATGTTGTCAGCATGACCAAATCGGATTTGCTCAAAAGGAGTCATTAGTTCCCTTGGTTTATTTGCCACACGACCATCCATCCCTCTTGGAGGGGACAATATGATTCTTCCGAATGCCTTGCTATTGTCATCATTATTTCTCATTCCGGGATCTTTCTCTCTAATCCGCTCTTCCCGAAATACTTCCTTTATTTTCTGTAAGCTGGAGGCTTTTGTTGGCGTTGGCGGAGGGCTGAGGTGGACAATGGGCTCTTTGGATCTTGCCCCCACCTCCCCTTCGGCTTTCGACTTGCCCATCATCTGGGAGACTTGTTGGATGGGCCGGGGCTTCCGGGCCCGATCCTTTTCCTCCTTGTAGACAACGCGTCCATAGACGTTGGGACCCTTCCCATTCTTCAGCCTCAGTCTGGCCTTTGAGCGACCCTTGAGGGGCCCGAAGCTAGAGATTCGAGGTTGCGGAGGTGACCCTGGCAGTATGTCCCAGAATGGGTTGGACCCAAACCGAGGGATCTCATTTGTGTCCTCGGCGCGGGACTGGCGCTTGTAGTACCGCCACATCGCTCGAAGCTCTTCGCAGGAGGGCTCTCCCGGGATGGCGTTGCTACTGATGCCCGGTGGTATCACCTCTCGTCCCTTCAGTAGCCTCCGTTGAAGGGCTTCTTTGGTGGAAGCGGAATTATATTTCGGGGAACCTAAGACAGAGTTGTGACCCGAGGGGCCGGCCGACGCGTGTAGTATCACTTCACTCAATAATATCAATACAAGGTGCAGACTCGTTCCTAACAAGGATTTAGGGCTCTTCATTCTTACTCCCATTTTAAACTAGTCTAAAATATTGTAGAAGGAATATCTATCTATAGGCTCCTCAGTTTAATTCCTGAAGTAGGTAGGTAGGTTTTACACTGCCTCAAGCTTACAACTTATTTTAGTCCTCTTAGTAGTTCCTGAAGTCTTGGAAGAGTTCCTTACTCGAAAGTATGCTAAGATTATTATTATTACAGATTTGAAGATTATATTGTCAGACGTTAGTTTGATTGTTGATGTTTTGGTGTATACGGAATATTGTCGTTCAGTTTTGAAATCCAATCCACTCTCTCCTATTGTCAGAAGAAGTTCAGGAGAAAGTTCATGTTGTGCCGCAGTTGACTGATTATTGTCAGTTAGTTGAATCTGTTAAATTCTGGAAGTTGAAGGAACCTTGGGTTTCATTCGTAGTTTATATTTTAAGTTTCGCTGCTTTGATGATCAAATCTCTTAAGCAGAGCTTTTCATTTATTGTCAAATGTCCAAGACAGCCTGCAAGAGAAAAGTCTCTCAAGTCATTTAGGAAGACGGAATCTCGTCTATTTTGTTCGGTAAATCAGGAGCCTGTCAATTCCTAGGTTTTCTTCAGTATTTGTCCATCCTCGATTCCCGATGGGCAGCTACGCAGATTGCAAAGCTTTTCCAAAAATTATATTTCGTAAGGATGATGATGATGATGTCTTGTATATGATATATGTTTAGGATGCTGATATGGGTCTCTTGCAGAGAGGGGATATGGTCAGATCGGATATTGAGTAAGATATGCCAGGTTCCTTTTCAAAAGGTTCAAAGAGCTTGATATAATATTCCTCTTCTATCCATCTGATTTTTGATAACTAAGAAGCTGGAGTTTACTGTTGGAGGGTTCCACGCTGTTGATATTTCAGTTGATATTTTGATATGAAGGGCTGGGTGGTGCTTTTGTCCAAAAAATCCTGTAAAAATAGACAAAAAACACAGTGGGGTTAATAGAAAGCTAGAATTTTGATTTATTTTTAGTCTGGATATAGATTCTATGAATCCCGATTCTCCTAAAGCTGCTAAGTAATAGTCCAGGCTGGCTAAGGTACAGCCTGAGGTGGAAGTATTGCCAGCGTTGTATGTGTAAGTTGATGGAGGACGGAATTTGAATTCATCCGAGGAAATGTGACTCGAGTGCCCATTCTGAATACAAAATGACCCATCTTTTTCAATGACGCCCTCCATACTATTCATGACCTCTTTGGCAAGCCTATTCTTCTATCAAGTCCATCCAGCTCCAACGTCATGATATAACATGCTCAACGCTAGGTTGGAAAAGTACAGGAGTGGACTACGACATGGAACAAGTTGCTAACAATGGATACGAAGCAGCACGCCTTGAGCTTCCGATGTAAGTAATCCAGCATAGAGTATCGACTTTGTCTCTCTTCTTCAAACATTCATCAGATCGGATATAAAAAAAAGTAATTTCTCCTACGGCCATTGGCGAAGTGTGTCACACTGACTTGTATCACTCAGAAAGGTGTAGCAATCTGTCCATGTATGGGTGGCAAAGGTCACGAATACATGAATCTGAAGGACGGTGGTGCTATTCAAGCCGTCTTCTTCAGCTCGGTTTAGCCTTCCTATGGTACTGTAGCCGAAAGGGTAGCTTCGTGACGAGATTGGTAATTATCCTAAAAAGACGGAATCCAAGTTCTTTGTCTCATTAAGTGCATTTTAGTCAGGTTTATGGGATCGTAACAAAACCATATCCCAGCCCAGAAGGAGTTTCAATAACCTTTCAAAGACATGTCATGAAAAAGCAACACGTGCCGTTTCCACAAATCAATACCTCCTTCCTACCTGTAAGGTGAAAGTTGAGGGTGGAAATACGTAGGAAGGAGGTACATATTCTGTTTGATAGCTTATTTTACATGTAGGAAGCCTATGTCCTCTGCAGATCGCAAATCTCAAGGAATCTATCTAGAGAGGCTGACAATGTGCCCAGTCTACGCTTCGGTATTCATGGAGATGGTTTCAAAAGAAATATGGATAGGATTATCTTCCCCTATGTACACATTTTGAGGGGGGGATCCAGAATTCAGATTTACATATCCCATCCCACCAGGACAAGAAGAAGTCCCTACTGCCTGCCTGCCTGCTCCCGCTATTTTAGCGATAAAAAATCCCTTGATTTCTTTCAAAGGAGAGAATGTGACTTTTGAAAAGATGTATTTAATCCAGGAGGTATGTCGGTTGTTATGCAGAATGTAAATTTCCTAATGCGTCACTCATCCTCCGGACTCAGAGAGGAGACACTGAGACACGTCGGGATCGGCACTACTACCTTTTAAGCCCGTATGTGAAAGTACAAGACTTCGGAATGTCTACAAGCCTACAATCTACTACATTCAATATACACTTACGAGTACAGAGGAGGAATGAGAAAAGCCTAAACTCCGAAAATCCTGAGCTCCTAAAATGTAGAAATGGGAAAGATAAATTTGGCCAGGAGGGAAAGAGGAGAAAAATGTATAAATGTATGACGGACATAATCCGGCATACAAACTCGACGGAATTGTTCATTTCAGTTACAGCCGGAATCTTCATCTTCTGTATTATAGGAATACATTGGAATATTTATTATTTACGGATGGATTTAGTAACCGGCGGGTATAGGGCCAGACGATAGGGCCCCTGACATTATGATGGCCCGAAATCAGGGTCCCTAAACAATAATTTTGATACGGAAAACTAAAACCTCAAGATAGTCAACACTCAACACGGCAGATCAATCCTTTAAAATCATTTCCTCAGAATTGGAAACTGGAATTTTGGAAATTATAATTCCCAAGCTTTGAAATTGAATTCGGTGAGGCTACATAATGTCGGCTGTCCGGGTACCATAATGTCCGGGCTCAATTTTGTCCGGGGCCCATAGTCTGAGGGACCATAGTGTCCCTAAATACCAAAGAACAGCCTCTAGAACGTATTAAAAAAAGGAGGAAAAAATCTGGAATAAATATCCGACTTTTCATTGAGGAGGAGAAAGTAGGAACGAAAGGCTAGAGTATATTTGTATGAATATTCCTAAGGCTACTTTGGCATGTCTTCTGCTCCTCCTGGACGCTAATTCTTCCATTCTGTAGTTCTCCCACACGGACGGAATACAAGAAGTGCACCTCCCTACATTCATACAATACCACATCGTCGGAAGTCTCATTCCACCAGAAAGTCTTTAGAAAACGTAATCATTCCAACCCGCCTTGTAACTACAAGTACAACCTAACACATCATCCAACATACCATAGATGGGCAGACCTCCGGAGGCCGGAGGCCACAATGTTCAGCTGGAGGCCGGAAGCCGGAAGCCGGAAACCACAATTTCCAGCTGGAGACCGCAGGCCAATACTAATTTTGGCCTCCGGCCTCCGGAGGCCAATGCTATTTGGCCTCCGGAGGCCAATGCTATTTGGCCTCCGGAGGCCGGAGGCCACAATTTCTAGCTGGAGGCCGGAGGCCACAATTTCTAGCTGGAGGCTGGAGGCCGGAGGCCACAATGTCTAGCTGGAGGCCGGAGGCCGGAGGCCAGTGCCCATCTATGCAACATACTACACGCATCTCTCATAACTCATAACTCATAATACTTAAGCCCCAACAAAAAGGCTTCCTACCTACCAGTTCTCCCATCCTACCTTCAATTTCAAGGCCCATACATACCTACCACATGCACATATGCATAAGCCTTACTTTACAAGATGGTTGGATTAGTTTTAATCGCCTAAAATACGAAAGTACACCTCAGACTACTGGTTTCCTCTACTTGGCTGAAGAGTAGATCTCCGGAATGGATGGCAATGGGCTGGAGATGATGTTGGATGTATTCTGGCTCTTACTGCCACTGATAGCGTTTTAAATAACTATGCCAGGATTATTATTCAGTGTCCCTACTTCCCCCTTGTCAAAGGAATAGGAGAACTTAAGTGTTTCTCATGTTGTACTGGGTTGAATGTTGTTCGTCTCGGAGTCTGAGTTTTGGATGGAAGTCTACTTTAAAAGCCTTTACGTGTTGTCCTGCATGTTAAGATGGTAAGAGGGTTCAGGGGTCAGGTGAACTTTTTAGGGCGTTTGAACATTTTGAACAGGGCAGATCCGTGTTATTATGTTTGGACGTCAGGCCTTTGTTCCTTCCGGATTAGGATGACAATGGGCTAATGACGTTAATGGTTCTGAGTGCCGTGTAATAGTGTAATAGATACTTTGTACGGAGAAGGACACAGGCTTAAGCTCCTGTCCTTTTAAATCCTCTGTATAGTTCAGTGTTAATTATTTCGGATCATACTGAAAGCTTTGTTACAGATTGTGTAAACTCTTCTGTAAATCCAAACTCCTTCATCAAAAGGTTTAACCAATTTAGCTTTACAACTTTTTTCGAGGTCGTTGTGTATTCTTGATTTCCCCGATGCTTGCTTGCTTGCAAGAAGACTTGAATTTGTAAATCTTCGGATTATTTCGCAAATACAAGGGAAATCAGTTTAAAAAAATTCATAATTTATTTAGTATAGGGAACGAACGACTTTAAAATTAAATAATTATTCCAAGCAAACTATATTTATCCCTAGTTGGCATGTAGACAAAAAGCCCGTTTTATTGACGTGTTACGATGATAAGTTACAGGATAAAAAAAAACACAATAAAGTTTTATATAAAAGCCAATAGGATTTTAAAATACTGGAAGAAATCATCATAAATGTTAAGGAAACAAAAACATAAATTAGGAGTATGGGCTTCTTCTTGAGGGGATTTTTTAAGCGGTATTGAAATTGCTTGACATTTGAACCAATGTTATTAAATCCTTATTGGCTATGAAATCCTAATCTGTCCCCCAACCTGATTCCCATGAACTTGTCCATGTTGATGAATTCTAATGGAAACTTACATCCTCTCCCGGATCCTTAATCAAAACGGCTGTTTTATTAATGAAGTCAGTCAATTTCGGAATCGGAGGTCTTTGGATTGTGAGTAAACAGGTTGGGAAAGCTTAGGCCAACCAAAGCCCACGTCCCAACTGGCTTAGAAAAGCCTATCCCGTCTTCATCCTCCTCACCACATTTCATCAACTAATCTTCCCATCCGTGAAAGAGTTGAAGGCCTATTCATCCCGTCGGGGTGTTTGGAGTCTTTATTCAGATTAGCTTATCGAAGCTGGAAACGTGTGGGTTTTATTTAAGCTGTCGGTTCCTTATTGTACGTCGTACATAGTATTCCTGATAACGACATCAGCTAAGATCGTATCTACGTCCGTGGTGTGGTCAAACACCCCCACGATGCCCTGAAAACCACCACCACCACCGCTTCCAAGACGTTGACTTCTATAGGAGCTTCTATTCTTCTGCAATCTGTAATCTCTTTATGTTCCCACAACATTTCTCTGCTCAGACTGACAGCCTTAAGTTAGTGACGGGATGACGGGACTTTGTATTAGTTAACATCTTAAAGTATGTACTGCCCATTAGAGTTCCACTGTGGGCTGCATAATAGGCCTTGTCCATATTTGGACGTATCAGGAGGAAACATGAAAAGTATTAGCGGCCAGATGTTGAATAGTGAATAGGCCTTTCCATCTTAGTTTTATTGTCCGTAGCCAATCAAATGATCAGAAAGTATGGAAACTACGAAGGACCAGTTGCCAGTGGGGGCGAGAAGGTACTGGCTTCTCATTTAGACATTTGTTGACACTTCCCTCACCATTTAGTCAAACGTGGGTTGATCACATTACGTAGACCTGACTTTTCTCCTCTGTATTCATCAATATCTCATCACAAATAACTACAATCTCACTCTAACTAACCCCATCCAGGGTCCCATTGATACTTACACCCAGTCGTAATTGTTAACAATTGTAGTAAAAAGTCAAGTAAACCACCAAGTCAAGTATCAGACAGTATACAATGCAGTTTTTCCCGACTTGCATTTTGTTGTACGACGAGCATGGTTGAAATTGTCGGATTGAAGTGTTCTCATAGCATTTTTTAATCTTTTAAGGTAACATTAGTAAATGTGTTATGTATTACCCAGATTCTTGAGATCGGTTATTAAGCTCAAGGATGTCGGAGGGATTTTCCGTACCACCTCCGCCACAAGTTTCAAGTAGGACAAAGTAAAAAGAGGAAACTTTACTTGGTATTTTGGTACAGGACATCGTGTCACTGTCCTAAGCTCCTGCCTGTTATAACTTTGTTGACAGAGGAGGAAGCCATAGACTTCCATTCATCCCTGCGTTTGCCAAAAAGTTTTATTTAGTAAGGAATTCCAGGATTCATACTCCTACACCCATAGCATCGTTAATCAGTAAGCGGAACTACACCCATGCAAATTGCAGGTACTACCGTTAGACATATTCTAGTAGACATTCATGTCGTTATCAACACATAACTGGATATGATGCCTGTCGCTTCTGCTCTACACCCACGCACTTGTAAAAATATCATTTAGCCTCCTACAAAAACAATGTCAGTACATATCAATACTACCAGAGATCGGTATCACTTTGCCCACCACCACCTGCGTCCAAGGGCCACTCCTAGATTATGAGCATCATTTTTCAAGTCCTTACGTCTTCCTCATTTCTTATTCATTTGAATCCGATTATCAAGGAATTAAAGTCTGGCGTCATGGAATTTTAATGTCAGACTTTAATCTTTTACTTGAGGCATTGCATTCTATTCTTACAGTTTTGGTACACGTTGGTCGTGGTTGTTGTAAGATGTAAGACAGTATGGGATGTAGTTCGTGAATCAATCTCGTCAATGGTTAAATATCTTATTGTATATTAATCCACGTGTCTAATAATTTATCCGGCATTATTTATTACTCAGCCTATTCCCTGAAGGTGTTTGTAACGTACCTAATGTAAATTGGGAACTATAGCAGGGGAGACATGAGATCTGGTTTATTTTAAGGCTTCAAGCCAAGGAAATTGGGTATGGACTGAGATTTTCGAACTAATCTCCCACTGATTGGAAAGTAAATTCCATTAATTCCATTAATTCCACCTTGAGGCAGGTGGAACTAATCATTTCAATTTCCTTAATAATTCCACCTATTTTACTATTCTATATTGTTAATCCTGAGCTGTGATCTGTGTGAAGTCGTTTTTACTTTCAACATCATACTTTCTCATAATAATATACCTAGTTCTTAGTACAGATACGATACGTAATCCAGCATCCTTAATTGGGTAATTACCCTAATCCTTATATTACATTCCACGGTTTATACAATTAACTAAATTTGAGTCTTTGAGTTCATATTAAGAATGTTAGGATTAATTAGCATGAGAGAAACTATTCTAGCTTGGACTGTACTGCCGTTCTTGATACTAGCCCAGAAATTATAGACTACTTAAACCAAAGCTATACAGGGTGTCCCAAAAGTAACGCAGTATCTCCATGGTTTCATTTTTCTTTTACATTTAATTAACATTGGCCCTATGCTACGTTACTTTTGGGACACCCTGTATATGTATTCTGTAGTACTTGTATAGTATGTTTTGTAACTGAAGAATATTATTATGAGGATTTTAATTCAAATGCTTCGATTCATATAATTTTTTTGCCTGTAGGAGTTTTTGCATTTAAAAAAAATACTTCAGGAAATAAAATTGCATTTATATAATTGCAATAAGAAACCGTCGCCCGGATACAGGTTGATATTGAATGTATGTACTTACTATCTACAAATACCTTCTACTGTAGGCGTAACAAATTTTCAGGGGAATAATACAGGAAAACAAGTCAACAAATTCTATGACTATTTACGGTCATAATATTTTTCAATTTTGAAAAAATATTTTCAAGAGAATAATAATCAGAGTCAACAATTGAGGGAATAGGGATTGGTCAATCATGTTGAATACGTTTTTTTCAATTTCAAAAAAGAAGTTGGTCCTAAACTCTGTAAATGGCCGTCGCTCATTATTAGGAGCTTTAAGGACTTGAAATAAACGAGGCTAAGCCCTAAAAGTGCTGCGTATTAAATTCATTTGTATAATCAATCTGGTGAATGTAGTAATGAGACTATATGGCCTCTAATGGGTGGTATGTTAAAATGTGAAAGCTTAAAGAAAGTTTTATCTTTAAGTTTTATGTTTATGCTTACATATTTTTGGTAAAAAGATTCTAAAGATTGACTAGAAATTATTTTTTGAACCAATTAGTCCTTATCCTAATAAATGTAAACAAGGTTTCGGCACCTTCCATCTGCAATGTGCTTTACTTGCTAACAGATAATATAAGCATTTGAAATTTAAATGAGTCGAGTCACTAAAGAAGTCACCAATACAATTATATGATAAATGAATCCAAATGTAAAAACCTAACTAAATCTTTCAGATATAATGCTTCAAAGCATTGGCTGGAACTACCAGAATCAATCAAAAAGCAAATTCTCTTTCGATGTTCAAAAAACTAGCATTTAAACATCTACTAAATATTCAATCCACTGAAAACTTTTCTTGTAATGACGAAGCAAATTTATGCAATCTCTAATGTATAGAAAGTGTAATAAACAATTACACTTAATAACGAACGAACGAATAACGACCACCATATCCCCTCGGGTGCGTGGGCTCTACATTGTATTAATAAATAAATAAATAAATAAATAATGCTCCAGGTAACTGTCCCACTTAAGGCAATTCTGTAGTAATTCCAAACATATGTTTTTAAAGCCTTTCTTACAAATTATAAGGTGAACGATGACCTTGTACGATTTTTGTGTGTGAAGAAAACTGGTTTATGCCTCTTAAATCAATTGTCAAAGTTACATTGCTCAACCAAATCTTATACTTAATAAACGGATTTAAAGAGTTCAGTTCAATCAGTTTTAAATTACTATATTGTTTTCAAATTTATGAGAAAGAAACAGGAATCAAAAACCATCGAAAATTACACACTTTTCTGAACATTCTGATACAACTTTTAACATGTTCGAAAAACACAGCCGCTGTTAAGATTTTTTAAACCAAGTTTTTTGCTTGTTTTTTTCGGTTTCTAGCTCAAAACCTTGATGAAATTCAGCTAATACTTTCTCCATTCTTGGTCCATTGTATGTACATATACTTTTTCTGACTTGTCTTACCTAATCGCAGTACATAATATATTTTAATGATTAAAACTTTGAAACTTCCTCAACCCCTTGAAAGTTCTGGAGAATAAAAAAAAACTTAAAACCTGACTTATAAAACATTAGAACTTTTCTTACTTTCCCCTTCAAATTCATGTGAAGGATGTTTTTTTTAATCTGCTTCATTAGGGCAAAACTTCCCTAGTTCATTTCTAAATTGAGATGGAGCAGAACTAACTCTGGTACATCATCAGTCTAAGTACATTGCTTGTGTGTGGGTGGAGGTTTTTCCCTGTTTCATAAACCTCTAAAAATGAATAATTTAAGCAGGGATTTTTAGTCAAAGAACTTTTTAACTCCAAAACTAAAAAAAACACAACTTTGATGATTACAAGACCAAAGAGATTCCTGGCTGTGGAGGTTAGTTACACTTTAATTACACTCCACCTTTCATCCTCCAAACGAACTTACCTGACGGTTCCAGGCAAAACTTTCCTAACAATTCAAATCCCCTTAGCTGATTCAATCACAGAGGAATGTGTCCCTATGTTCTTTTCTTCATATGTAACAATAACAAGCTTCATACTTGTAGCTGGATGCAATATCCTCTTGAGGAGGTAAGTTAGGCAGTCAAGAGGTAAAAGAAATAATGAGAGCTGGGAACCTTTGATGTTTCGAGTGGGGTTTTTAAAAAGCGGGATTTAATGGGTTTAATGCATTAAATCCCATTAAATCCCACGGGTTTTAATGGGATTTAATGGGAAGTTACTCCAACAAGTGGGATTTAAGAAACCCTTGATATTCTAAATTCAATGGCAAAGAGTTGATAGAGCTAATTAAGCACTTCCACCAATGCAATCCCAGTCTCCGTTTTTGATACAAACAGGGGGTGTCCAAAAAGTAAGTTACCGTAGGGGATATATTTTACTGTCAGCATTCGTTATTCCACAGTCGTTATAACACACCTAGGGAATAATCTTGATTTTCAAAGCCAATAATTTAATAATTTAATCTTACATAATATCTCGAAGATGATTCAAAACCGTCTGGAAATCAAGAACCTCTTCTAATTCTTGTTGTTTTTTTGTAATTTGAACGTTGTCAGCTCAACTTTTTCCAAAAAGTTAAGCAAGTACTTTGTGAATTAAATAACAACAATTTCAGAAAGCCAGATCCACTGTCCTCCTGCATTTATGATACCGTTGATTTATGATTGTAACTTGAAGTTAAAAAGTGAGATAACTTAAGATCGACTTTAATAATCATCTTCCCTAGACGTCCTAAAGTACGCGGAATTAGGAATATGAACGTTATCCACAACTACAAGTAGAAAATGAAATGTGAGTAAAAAAAGGCTAAAAAAGCTTGGGAAATCATCCATTCAAATGTAAAAGCAGACATAACTACATATAGAGTCTTTCTAGGAGTAATTAAGCGTAATCGTAATTTGAATAGAATTCCTTTGAAGACGGAGATGGAAATTTTGTCGTTGGAGAAGAGACAAAAAAAAACAAAAGGCGGATTGGGAATTCCAACGGCACGTCTCCTTCGTCCCATTTATTTCCCATGGAAAATAAACTCTTGTTTTCCCTAACTAAGTGGACCGAACACGAGAAAGCAATTAAGGATGATGAACATGAAGGGAAAGAATTCCTATGAAAATTACCCAAAGCAGAAGGATCTTCTAGCCAGAAAACGGAGCCTCTTTAAGTAAAGGTTGGAGTGGGTGGATATAAAATGAAATCTGTCTATCCAGACTCCACTTACTCAACTGTGGAAAGAATTGTGTATTAGTCTTCCCTTTCAGCTTCCCCCTTAAATTATGAAGCACAATGCTTGTAAACTGATACATACGTATGTAATGTATGCAAATCCTGTCAATACCATAGGTCGGCAGGACTCCGGAGGCACAAACCGAGGGAGGCTGGAGGACACCATTTTCAGTCGGATGTCATCAAGTCGGCTGGACTTTTTTGGCCTCCGACTTCGCTTCTGGAGGCTATAATTTTCAGCCGGAGGCAACCAAGCTTAGCTGGAGGCCACATTGTCCAGCTGGAGGAAAGTGCCTACCTATGGTCAATACTGGCATTAAGCCATCTGTAGGCTACCTGCTGCCGAAATTTGACCTTAAGTACATGTTACCTACGTGTTAAAAGACGCCAAAACGGCATACTTATACGATACCGTACCCGAATGAAGGTTGATTGCTCTGTGACTTCATAAGTAACTGAACGATAGCCTTTCCAAATAAATTTCTCTCAACAAACTCACTCTGCTATAGTGCCAGCATGATAACTGATTTGTCACCTAGTTTAAGATGCAAGATAATGCAGTTAAAAAAAAGTTTAAAGTACTATACTTATGAATTTGAATTAGCTCTCGCATAATCTCATACATCTCTGGACATGATGCAGGTCCTGACCTTTTAATTACCTCACGTGACATCCCTTCGTCTCTGGAAAAGGCTGATGTGTTCAAAAGACGGACGGGTGTCAAGTTTGTCAGATTCAGTTGGAAAGACAGAAGCGTTTATGGCAACTCACAATCAGTTTAGAATCATCGATAACCTCCTCTCTTCTGGCTGGTGAATTCCCAGTAAACTCAACTATTAGAAAAAATTAGAAGCAGAGCTAGAGCGTGAAATACCAGGTTGCAGATGTTAGTACGGGCACCTGAATCTGAGCCTCTGACATTTATTTGTAAAGCGCCCAATAAAAAGTCCAGTACGCTAAGCAGCTAGTCCAGTACGTACTTTAGAAACATGTTAACAACCTGTCGTACTTGCTTCATGGACATCAAACGAAGCTGAAATGTCTGTTTGACTTTTTTTAGGATGACCATCTGCCAAGAACAGAGACGGTCGTCGTCTGATTGGGCTTTCTTCGGAAAAACGGAAGAGCCCTATCATCTTCGTAGATACTTGAAATAATGTAATGAAGTGTGTTGTATACACTCATCCCGATCAATTTCAAGACCGACGTCAAACCAAAGTCAGCTTGGGCATCCTCAAGCCCTTCTAGACCTGATGTGAAGAGAGGATATATGTACATACTACACAGAATAATTACAGATCGACCGACTCGTTCATCTCTTGAAGAGTTCTTTGTCACTCTGGCAATCCTTTCCTGCCAGAAGTAATTTAGCCTACGACCTACTTGACAATCCGATTCATTTCGATTTCCCGTATCTCAACTTCCGTTCATAAAGGCCAAGAGCTCAAGTTGTACTTATTGAAGGTACCGAATTCATGAAAAAAATTCACGAATGAATATAGTATGTGACGTAAGCAATTCCGAGTTCAATTCAACACCATAAGTCAGGCCGGAACCGTGTGGGTCAACTTTCGACAAGTTAGCATCTTATTTCTTATTATCACAAGAACTTCCTTTCCTCTGCATAAAAGCCTCTGCTTAGAAAAACAGATTAGCCCTCAGATTTCCAATCCTCCAAACCCTCAAATCTCAATCCTAAAAGTCTCTAACGTTTCCAGGGTGACGAATTCGGCAGGTTCAATTCCTCCACAAGCTACAAATTCAATATCCCAGTAAATAACAAGACTCTTCTGCCCTCAAGCCCAACTTCTGAATACATCTGAAATTGTTGATCATATCTAACCACTTCATTACCTGTTGACACTGGAAATCCAGGCCGGAGGAGAAGTGGGAAGGCAGAAGGGGTATGCAAATAAATGCCTACACAGAGAGGATAACCTCAGCAAACAAACAGGCTGGTTAATTAACTAAACAATAGGACCACTCAACTATACAGGAGAGGCCTCAACAAGCTTTGAACCTATCAGACACTGAACTAACTACATCAACTCCGAACACTCTCCTCAGACTCCGGAGGGCCAAATTAACTTATTTCATATTTATATAGGAGGTTGCCTATGGTGGTGGTGGTGCCGAAGCTGGAGTCAATCATTAGGAAAGGACTTGTTGATATCCCGACTGGATATACTTGATATAAGCCCTGAGACCCAATTCTCATCCTCAAATCTCTCATTCCCAATCGTTGGAGCTGAAAAAGTGCCAAAAAAGTACCCAAAGTTCCAAAGAAACTTCTAGCTTCCCAACATTGGATCCTCCAAGCCTCCCAACCAACATCCAACTCTGTCTGTCTCCTGTCTCATCTAATGAAATATTAGGAGGATTTTGGCTCCCTTTACTAACCATTAAAATAATTCAGTTTCATGGAGTCCACATTCCTCCAGATTCCCCGGACATCAAATCCGGAGTTTATTATTATTCTAACATTGTAGAACATGAACATCCTCTGCTTTCTCCCAACTCCCTTAGATTCATACACATTTACCCCCGTTTCCCTATAAGCCATTGGAAACTACTATAATAGCCTTGGAAGTTCATATCACCTCCTTAATTTAAAATGACCTATCAATCTATACAAGTAACCTATGACATTATCCTCAACCTCTATAAACGTCCACCTCTGGCTCTGGCTTTGGATCGGTAATGGTATTTGTTGTGCAACTGGAAGGAATGTAAGCCCTCATAAAATCTTGCTATAAAAACGGATGGAGCTATTAAAACGAATAGATAAATAATAGAGATCTTACTTTCCCCCGTTGGATCTTATCTGGAGTTATGAACAGGTCTCCCTTGTTTATGTCATCCTGTCCCCAAGTTCCAACTTGACAACTCGTTCCTGGATGACTGAACTTCTTCTTCGATATGTGGATGCTGATGTAATATGTACTTGATGATTAGGGCTGTCCAACTCTTTAGTTCATGTGTGGGGCTTGTCAGGAATTTGCAAACAAAGTCAGAGGAGGAGAAAGCCACAGGAGAAAGTTGCAATTCCTTCAAGAAACTTGTCTCCTTACTGAAGATTATGACTTTAGGCTTGTTTTAAAAAGTTGGAGGATGTAGGTTGAGTGGACTAGATACAGAATTCACTTAGGTCGTAGTAGGATGATGATATTTTACCCTCTTAGTGTTACAATTAATAAAAAGAGGGAGAAAGTTGTAAGTTAATCTCTGATCTTGTGTACACACTCTCTCGTGTTTTTATCAATCCCTTGAAAATCCATTTCCATTCAAAAACATGAAATGAGGATAGTTTTGTTCTTTTCAGCTCCAGCACTTTTCGTATAAGTTTCAAAGTTTCAAAGTGTCAAAGTTAGTCCTCCTCATTTACTCCAGTTGTTCCTTATCGAGTGGCCCTGGAGCTGGGAGGCAGAGAAACTGTTTCCAAATCCTGTGTTTTGAAATTCGACTCTAATTTGAATTCTTGAACTCCGTCTTTCTTACTCTTCCTGACTGTTGGACTTGAGGATGTTGTTCCTTGGTGATTGAGGTTGTTAAACTAAGTCCTTAAAATTGACTCCGTCAGCCTTTTATACTTTTTACGCTTCGATAGTTCAGTAGGTACTTGTGGATACCGTTTAGTCAAGCTTTGTAAAGGAGACAAGCTTGGGGCGAGATAAGGGGATTGATTCCAGTGTTTGTGTGCTTGTGTCGGTTTGAGTGATTTCTCTACTGGAGGAAGTTGGAGGAGAGGTTAATGAAAGATTGTGATAATTGAGTGTTGACGGATGGTGGGGGAGGCAAGGGATGATGTGTGTGATAAGTGGAGTTGGATGTGGAGGATGGAGAGGAGGTGTCTACTAATAACCGAGTGTGAATAATAGTGACGAGGTGTTGGGAGAAGAGAAAGCCTCTGCAGTCGGGCAGCAAGTGAGGAATGGAGAAAGGCTCACAAGGGAGATAAAGGGAATTCAGAGGAGAAAGGATTGGCTGCCACTGCCACCCACGCAATATAGACTCATCCACCACCACCACGAAGGAAGCAAGCAATGCCCTATAGCCCCAGTCACCATACCAAACACGGCCACCGAGCTTACTTTTTCCTCTCACATATTATAGTGTACATCTATGTATCCAGCTACTCCACAGTGCCCACATCGATCGCCGCCCCATTCCTCAACCCTAGAGCCTCATGCTACGGCACAGCTCCACCGTCAACGTGAGTCACATTATAGGCACATCGACAGAGATCTGCTGAAAGGTATCCTCTCGGATACTCAAGGAACGACAACCTGCTTCCCATGCCCTTTGAAACCATGAGTTGTAATGTTGGGGACACATTTCGCAGTGTTGGGACAGCCAAGTGCCCTACTGGAAGTTTGACGAAGATCTTAGCTACTGGAGCAGCCACGTACCACCACCCCCCTACACCTCAAGAGCCTGAGTTCCTTCTCTTACTCACCAGAACACGGTCGGCTCTAAAGGGAGTCACTGCCCCTTAGAACGTTCGAGGGACATAGGGAGGAATAGGTAGTCGGCTTTATCTCCGGTCCCTCGGGAATATCAACTTTCCCCATCCATAAAATTCATAGGGAAATAAATTAGGACTGTGGATGAGACTTTGCTGGATTATCTATCAGCAGAAAAGAGGAGCCTGGACAGTTGGGTGGGATAGTCGCGGTCTCGTGGTCGTGTCTATCCGAAGATCCGTAACCTTCCTTGGACATGTCAATATGTTTTACAGGTGGACGTTGGATTCTAAATACTTTAATATCCCTTTGGAGCTTTTCCAACCCATCGATTTCTTCTTATCTTCCGTCCATCTCTGACTGTCTATAGTTCCAATACTCTTCTTGTCCTATTTACGCCCTGACTGTGAAGGACCTCAAAAGTATTCAGCATCGCAGCATATTAGGAACGTCGTCCTCATCCCCCACTGCCAGGACGATATGGAATTTACGGACTGATGATATAACTTGGCTACATTATTTATGGGAGACAGAATGCTTACAGACCAGGAAATTTGGAAGGACTTTTTCATCCCAGGCATTCATCCGTACTCTCCGAGATAAAAACATTTATTGAGCACCGATCCACAGTCCGAAATTTGAAAGGCTGATTACATGACATTTATAAACGTGTCTACTCTACCAGATTCTAGCTACAATGAACCTCTAAGCCCAACCGGACTGTATAGGGGGACTGCTGGGATTTACGATTCGTATCTCTGTCTTGGTGAGATTCATTCATCAATTCAAATCTGCATGAATAGGTCCAGAACTTCCCTCTGTATGTGTAAATAAATGTGTAGAGCGTGGAGAGGTTAGCCTAAGTAGCCTAAAAGTCACACTCGAGCACTTCAACACTCAAGTCCTTGTACTCTGTTGTAGATTGTGGATACAAAGCTTGACTTTGACTGAGCTGCCTTTGTGCTACGGATTGAGTGTACCAAACTGCACACCTATTGAGCTCATAAAGTGGGTGTGGGTGGTGGTGGTGGTAGCTATAGGGAATATGTATCAAGCTAGGCTGGCTTTGTCGACGGAAATGAGGCGTGATAATTTAAGAATAGCATTCTCAATTTGGGTTAAAGGCAGTATGTATATGTGGATAATATGCTAAGGAGAGATTGAGACGTCAATTGCGGAATTAATTAATTCCTTGGCTTTGGAGAATTCAGGCGTGTAGTGAAGGTAATCCATACCGGTTTAGATTCAAAGGCACTGATTAGCATTTCTTTGTAAAAACTTCTGCCTTCAGGAATTATTGTCCGGCTTCAGGCTTATTAGAGTAAACAACATTTAGATATCCAGAGGCGACAAGCTTACATTAAATCTTGGAAATTTTCAGATATGGATTCCGCAGTGGCTTCATTGGGCAATTTGGTTCCAGAAACCTTTCGTCCAGTTTCCGAAGCCTTATATTGGTTTCTTCAATTTTGCATTGAAAAATATGAAGGAATACTTACATGAAACTTCGTGTCTACTGAAATACCGATAAAGGTTTTCGAAATTTTGATCAGAACATTTTTGAAGTAGGTTTGTAAGAGAGCAAACTGCTGTATCCCTAAGGACCTTTAAAGCCGATTTTTTTTAGATGTTTACTTCTTTATTTGGGTATTGACTGATTTGGATCAACTCATTTTAACATAGGCTTACAAGTACATACTAACTAACTAAGAAATTAAACACTGCCGTAAAATCCTTCAATTACATTAAATCTATGCAACAAACATGTTGTCACTTCAAGGTAGACGACAAAAGACTTCCGATTTGAAAATCTAATTTCCTTACATCCAGCCACATCCAGCCCTGGCTTGGCTTAATTGATTTGTGGCTTCTGAACGTAAAAGGTCAATGGATTTGATTTGACACATGCGGCTACATTTCCATATCACAGTTGAAAAGGTCACCACCTCCCATCCTTCTCGTGACTCAACCCACTGACCTTTAAACTGACTTAATGAGGTTATATCTGTAAATGATAGTTCAAGCACAAGGAAAGCTTATAATCCGACTTTAGCTAAATTAAGAAAATCTTCGTAAAGCTTCCATATCCCAGGAGGGCCTAAAAGGCTAAAGTCCCATAGCTCCATTTCCCAATTCCAGTTTGACGTAAAGTAACTGGAAGTTTATGGAAACAAATCAAGGAAAGTTTTTTTTTTAGGAATCCTGGTACTATATGACAACTTGAACAAATATGTTCTTTCTCTCTCCAGGAAAGTTGTTCCCTCTTTGAGAATTTCCTAATTAGCCCTGACTGACTGAGTAGATTTGATGACAGTTCTAAAAATAAACGGGATTGAATACAAGAGAAGCTAGCAGTCTGGAAGGAGGCAGTCCTCATGAATGAGCCCATGTCATTTTTCCAACTTTGATTCTCCAATATAAATCAAACTACTCATCCGTGCGAACTAAATTCCAACTTTTCCAGCTCACAATTCCACTCTGAAAGTTACATTTTCACATATTTGAATGATATTTCCTTATACGGTATATGGACAGAGAAACAAATGTCATATAGAGGGGCCGAAAATGACAGTTCTGTTCAATCTACATTGTACCAGCTGACACATGTACATACATGCATCTTGTATGGAAAGTAAGAAATGTTAAAGATGAAGGGGGAAAGTCCCATCAGTACCACTACCACTACCACCAAGATTCAGCAATGTCGATGTCTTGAAATTTTTCCCCTGTCGACAAGTACAATACGTCTCTAGAGATTCTAGAAGGTCGATACTCGGGTGGGTGTGTACTGTCGTTCAGCGTGGAAAAGGCTATTGAATTTACAATTCCTGGCTTCACAACATATTTATCTGGCAGTGGCATGCATGCACACTCAAAGGACTTATGAAGTGGTGATGTTGATGGTTGATTTTATAAATGGCTTGAGGGGCTCCTCACTTCCAGAGTTCCGGAGCTCCAGAGCTCCACCCAGACATTGAACATATAAGGACATGAGGACATGACAGGCGAGGGATAAATTATACTCGACAGTCGACACTAGTTGTTCATATGTCCTGGTCGCGTTTCGGTACGAAGAGGTCGTGTGATCTCATTTCACATGATTTGTTTCACAATAGGTTTTTGACACCTCTTAAAAGTCCCCACGCTTCATCATCGTCTTGTTGGGTACGCGGGGGCGTTGTTTCTTTGTTCATATAATCAAGTGTAAGGATGCCATCAGCTATATTGGTATACCAATATAGACAGATATTATGGTAAGGGCTGGAAAGGTCCGGGGTGACTGCGGCGGTAATGCTCTGTGTTACTCAGGCCACACTTTTTCCATCCGCTTTATTATGACATGAAGATTTGAGGTCCCAATAGGGTCCATTTGAATACATGTAACATTATTTCGGGGCTTGGTTGTCCAAAAGTCCAAAGCCTTCAGTAGTGGCGGAGATGAATAGCCTCGTCTGTAATTGGCAACAGTCCTTGCAACTGACTTGTGAATGGGGAAGCCCTTCTCCCCTGTTAGATTCCAACAGTTCCAACCACAGGGAACAAGTTTTATAGCCCTGTGTTTGATGACGAAGGAATTTACTTGCTTTTAATTAAATTTTCTACTCTCCCTCTGAATGACACAGGGCTCCGGGTTCTGGCTGATTCCAGATCCTTGATGCTGGGCGGTAGATATGCTAAACTCCTCAGCTCCTAGGCTTCTAAACTGTGAAGAAAGGGCAGATGAGATAGTCAGTCAGGGTTCGTAGGTTAGTCTGGGTGTGTGTAGGCATAACACTTTCGGCTCAAGAGGGGAATTTATGTCTGATTTAATGATGAGTGAAAGGAAACTAATTTCTTCCCATGGTACCTCTGACATAAATTTTATTTCCCTTCAAGCCCATTCCTCATCAACTTCCCCCATTTCTTGTACAATGTAGTGGAGAAATTGGCCCGTTATGTCTCCAAGTCTTTTAATTATCATGTTGGACTGTCTTCAAACTCCATTTCCCAGCTCTAAAGATGATGGACCAACCCGACCAACCCGACCAACCACACCAACCCACAGGAACCCTGTCATTTCCAATTCAGCTCGAGGACAGGGGCTTTCCTGGTGGCAGGGTGTAGTGACATTATTCCTGTTTTCAAATGTAATGGTCGTTGGACTTAATGTCAGTCTGAAATAATCTTCACTTTCCTACTACAGTAATATACTCATTTTACTGTGTAGCTCCTCTTATGGACATCAGTATCACCTCCGTCCTTAATTAAATGTTTAACGTATATTTCAAGGCTCTTCAGCTCGGCTGGATCGTTTAAGACTGTATAAGTCTAAAAAACAGGTATCCAGGGTTGATCAAGCTACAAAATCCAAGCTACTCAAAATTTCCAAGTTACAATTGTAGCTTATCTGCTTTTACACACTTCAGTGTGTAGCAAACTACAATTGTTGATTAGATAAGCTACGTTTGTACGATATACAACACATTCTCTCTCAGGGGGATGCCTCTCAAAGTATTTGAAAGTACTAAAAGATTCGGACGAAGGTGCCATTGAACGGTGTGGTAAGGACATTTTAAATAAAAAAAATACCACTAGTATCAGGCTTGTCAAATACAAAGCGTCCATTTCATCGACTGCAATGCCAGGATAGTTTAAAACTTGGTCGAACTCTAAGGGGAATCCAAGCTTGATTCAAGATGGTCGGGGAGGTAGGAAGCCAAGTTGTAAATTCTTTGAAGATTACAATGCCTCGGATTAAATCCTTACCCTCCCTTCATTAAGTCTGTATTAGTTTCAAGCCACCCAACAATCCCTTCTGCTTGATGACCATGAAGGATTGTGGAAGGGATCGGTGGTGTCCCATTCACTCCAATTCAAGACTCCTCTCAACCCCCCCAACCTCAAAGTAATAATCCATTTTGGGGGAATTGGAAGATTATTGAGGGTCGGAAACTCTTCAGCCGTTCAGGATATATTGAGTGCCTAGGGGCAACTGATGAGTCTTGAAGAGTGATGGGATGGGAGACCGAATAACGTCCCTGTTTGGTTACCCGCTTGGCTCAGCCTATTTCAAATATTTACCAAGCCTCTTCTCCATTACGAGCTTCCTTGTCCAAACAGAAGGAAACCTGTGGCGTAGGATTCGAAGATGAGGAATCAGGAATCAAGACAAGTTGGAAAGGACTTGGGAAGTTGGGGAATCAAGCCACTTGCCTTTAGCCCACCTCAAGCGTCATCAAATCCTTCATCATCATGATCATCATGATCAGAAGCCCAGAGTCCCAGCCCACACTCTCAAGACTTGCTTGACATTTCCTCTCCTTCTTACCACGAAATTATTTTTTCACAAAGGATCCATCATCATCATCTTTTTCTTCGTCGTCATCATCCCTTACAGCAGCCTCTAATTCACTTGTTTCCTTTTGACTTTGACTACTTAGACTTTCCAGCAGCCTTTTGTCCCAGAAGCTAGTTACCAGCTTCTGGGAAACCTTCTTGCCCGTATGACTTCAGTTCATGCAGTCCCACCAGTATAGGTTTGAAACATTAGAAACGAAACTCCTTTGCGTTGAGAATACAGAGAGCCCACACTCTAACTCGTTGCAGAAGTTAACCCTTACCCTCTACATGATATGACGACAGAATGGAGCTGATTGTCCTATATGTATGGCTTCCGACCGTAAGTCTAAAAATGAATACCAAGTCTAGAAACAAGATTAATCTGGAATTCATTGCTATGAACCGCATGACAGGAGGGGTCAGTCACTAATTTAGATGTTGTTGTTTGATGAATGGCTTCTTCCATATGAACAAGACGTGAAGGAAGAATAAAATAAATGGCAAATTGCATTTCCAGTGACATGTCTAGGCAGGAAATACAACAAATATAGTTTTTACAGATGAGTTACAGGTGACTCGATTTCGGTGATGAGATTAGGAGAAGCAATCTCATACTCAAGTTGGGAAATATTGACAAAAACAAAGCCAACTTACTAAAGTGCGATGGATGACTTCCAAGATATTTGGGACTGATTGGATCAGGGAATTTGAGAGAGGAAAAGTTGTATTGTAAATAGGATCTGTGGGAAGTGGAAAGGGGTTGCTAGATCTACCTTTCCTATCTTACAGATTGTATGTGTTATACATGTCCTGATTTTGTTATGTAGATATACTGATTTGAGGTTACTTAAATCCAGGATTTCGAAAAAAAAAAATTTGAAAAAAAAATTTGACCTGCCAAAGCTGGAGCTCGAACTTTATTGTAATAACTAAAGGGTTTGAACTTAACTAACTTGCAAGTTGTGCTAGTGATGGACAATCAATGAGGTTAACAATGACCGCGATGAACTGGTTGTACATATGCTAACGATTAACCGTTACTCAGTTAACCAACTTTACTTTCAGATTTAAAAACCTATAAACGTTGTCCATTAATTTTTTTCAAAACAAGCGGTAAACAGCTATAAATGAATAGGCGAAGTCTTGTTTGCATATCCGAATTCAGTGTTAAATTTGGTCAAAATGGTGTATCATATGTCCAAATAGATTGTAGCAGACGTTTTTATCAATCTGATTTTTACCCGGTTTCGGGGCTAATCTCGACTTTCGGTATTTTTCATAATTTTTTATTGCATATCCGAATTTAGTGTTAAATTTCGGTCAAAATGGTACATATATCAAACGGCCAAATTGATTATAGTTGATTTTTTTTGTAAATCCGATTTTTACCCGGTTTTTCGACTCTAGCTGAAAATTTGAACCTGTATGGGGCACTTTTTTTAAATTTCGTAATCACCATTAAATTATGGTCCGATTGGTGTATCATACTCATTTTTTATTTTATTTTGGAGGTTTTGTAGTTAATTGTAGTACTGTATTCTAACAAGGTTTTTAGTTTTATTCGAACAAAAATAAAGGCTACCAACATAAAAGTCGCTATTGTCATTGTCCGCCATTCCATTCCACCTCATCGTCAAGTTCTTGAACAGAACAACGAAATGTCGAACTTGGATCGATCAATCACGCTAGAAGCAAGAATCCATTGGGTCATTGGCTCCTGAACGTCAGATTGTCCGATCTCGTCTAAAATACCTAAGGAAAAGGCCCTGATGTGCTTGAAGTGGTGCAGTGGCCATACTTCACAAAGGTGCTCCCCACGGCTCTCTTGTACAGAAAGGTGACGTGGAATTCCCTGTTGGGAAACAATTCTGCCAAGATTCCGACACGTCTAATTCCTTTGAATTGTCGTTGAAATGACTCGACAATGTAGCGACTGAGGGACAATCTGTAATTTATTTCATGTTGTACAGCCCTAGTGGATTCGGCCTTCCTCTCCAACCGAGTTGAGAATAGCTGGATAGTTATTTGATAATATTGGACCTGGACATTTCCTTCTGTGACAGACTCCAAGAACTCAACAGTATTGTTCTTTTGAGGAATCCACACTGCCATGTACTTATAAAGGATATACAAGTAAGTATACAAGGCCCTTCCGTCTCCGGTCCTATTGTCAACTCTACAATTCGGAAGGTAGCCCATCATGCAGCACCACCTCCTTCAAAGGGAGTTGGAGAAACCACCACTACCATCATCAAAGCCATTCAATTCCAAACTCAAGATCCAGGATCCAAAAGATCCAAGTTCCAAGATGTGGAATCAGATGAGATGCGAAATACAGAAGTGGAGAAAGTCCTCCTATGCCCAGGAAACTTTATATACGGACATACAAATCCGCATACCACCACCACCACCACCTTCTGTGAGTCAATGGGGGAAAACACTTGACTCACTTTTCGGCACGGTCTCCTGGTCCCTTTATTCCCATTGAATACGTAAAGGAAGTCGATTCTTCTCTCAGCCGACAAGAACAGTCTCTTGGATTTCCACTTGCAGAAGTAAACATGTACAACAACTCCAACCATCCAACAACCAACTTCCAGCCGAAAACATTCAAACTCCAAACACCCATCTTCATCTTTCAGCCTATAGTGTGTCCTGCACAAATACATACAACAGAAGACCACTTAAGCCAAATGCAGAGCAGAGAGAAGAGAGAAGAATGCATTTCTTGACAATCAAACGGATTCAAAAGGAAGAATCAGGACAATTAATGAATAATATAGGCAAGTTTCGGGTGGGTTGGGTTTAATAGGTTTCATTGCTGTTAATTGATTTAAATCCCTTTCCGCTAATAAATAAATTATGTTTTGAACTTATGGGCAGTCAGTTCAACTTTTAAAAGGAGTTTATAGGCTTTAAAACAATATTCCATTTTCAAACTATTAAACCCATTAAATCCCATCTAACCTTTTCAACCCATTAAACCCATTGTCCTGGTTTTTATGTGGTAAAATGGGTATTTACGAAACATTAAAGGGTTTCCATCAGAATATCTCCACCAAATTTCCCTTAAATCGTACAAACTGGACCTGGTCCTTAAAACCAAGGATTGATTCCATCCTCCTTTGCCTCCTCTGGGATTTCAGTCTCTAAATGTACATCTATACCCTGACCCTGTCAAAGAGGTCGTATATGAAATATGTATAAGTAGGACCCCTGAGACGAAGACGTACCAAGCCAACTGCTGGTGGTGGTGGCTGCAACTTTGATATAGTATTCTGACTATCTCTCCTAAATACTTTCCTGGAGAGAGTTTTGGAGTCCATTCTTAGATTCCTTCAAGGCTACGTTGGGCGGATGGGCCAGCTTCACCAAATATATATCTAACCTCTCTGGGACAGAAATAGAGAAAGTTCGTCTTCTGTATAAGTTGAATTGGGACACAATCCCGTGAAAATATCTTGTAGGAAATCGTTGGGGAAAGTAAAAGTAGGGTTCATTCATGAAATATTCTAGCGCAACCGCCTTCTTGTCCTTCAGTCTAGGTTAGCTCAACAAATAATAGAATCCAGCTTTCCTAGCAGATCCTATGGAGTCCTCAAACCCATCCAACCTTATGAAATATGAAAACTAACATCTCGCATCAAGATTTTTCAGAGCCGGATTGCTGACAAAAATACTTTTATAAAAAAAACTAGATAAACTATGTTTCAATGCTTTTCCAGCCACACATTTAAAATATTCTGGGATTTCAAGGACACACTTGAATGTAGATATCTTAAATATTAGTTAAATTATTTTTCTTAATTTTAAATAGCATTTAAATAATTTTCAAGTCTGCAATAATTTTTTATTTAAAGTATTCGAGATAAACTTTAAATCGATCCATTGGAGACTGTAGAATAAGTATCGATGGAGGATTTTTTTACAGAATCTAAGACGTCATCTAGGGATATTACACATGAAAACGACTCTGCAACACTCTTTAATTTCAAAGACGACTATGCCGTTCGTATCAAAGGAGCATTTATCAGAAGTGAAATATAATAAAGCTTGACAGTAACATTGTATAAGGCCAAAAATCCTGGACAACAACCGGCAACTTGACGTTAAATGGACTCGAAGAACGAGAACATTAAACATTTCTTCAGAAACTTTAAGGAAATTCATTGCAGAAACCATTCAATGGATGGATAATGAATATGAACACCAAAGACAGGATTAAAATCACCCCGATCTGAACAAGTTCGTTCAACTGTTAGAAGGTTTTGAGCTTTGTCTCATAATTTGGACCCGTTTTCAAATAATTTAGTATCGACATCAATTTTTTCTGAAGGCTGAAAGTGCCATGTTGTAATTAACCATGTAGATGATCATCATCTGAGGTTAGAATTACAACAATTTTCCACCTGATGAAGAGAAGTGTTGTAAAACGGTTGATGTGAGTAACTTCCTAAAACGAAATGTCCGATGGGGTGTTAGGTTTGCCGTAAGTCATGACGTCAAGAAATATTGTCCATTCTTCTCTTTTTCATTGTGAATTGTACAAAGAGATGGCAGAACTTAAGTTGTCCCGTGACTTTACTAATTGCAAGTAAAGTGCTGCATGCTGTGCTACAAGCATGGAGTACTTCTAGTTTGTAGCTGTTCTTGATGATCCCATCAACCTCATCGTCGTATCGTGTATAAAAGATATGTAGGGTTTATTGGAGGCAGTTTGGTTTTCATTTTTACTAGAAATGTTTCACATAAACAGGATATATGTACCGAATTTCTGATTCAGTAACTTTTCTTTACGGAAATAGCCATTACGCCAGGTAAGAAAGAAGACATTGAAGGATAGAATTATCCTTGTTGTTCGTTTAATTTGATTTTGTCCATCCAGTATGGATTTAGAATCGGACCGCTTAGGAATCAGGAACTAAAGAGGAGTGCTTTCCTACTGGGAACACAACGTTTTTTTCCACAATTCGATAAATCATTTCACCGTGATTTCAAACCCATGTCACACGATGTCGTACTCCGTAGCATGGATATTACAGGATATCAAAGTACTGAGTAAGGCGCAATAGCTAAGCTCCATACTAAATTTGGTTTTCGCAATAACTAAGCCCTATATCCTCGCGCGCCACTCCCCATTCAACCGGAAATTCGTACTTTTGCGCGCGCCACTCTCTTTCAACCTAAATACAGACATCAGTCCTCCCCCCTCATTGACCGAACGGACTGTAATTTCCTTACTACGGAATATGACATCGTCTGACATGTTTTTGTAATCACGTTCAAAATGATTAATCAAATTGTGGGAAAAAATTAAAAATTTGTGTTCTCAGTCGGAAAGCACTTCTCTTAAGTTGAGAGGATTTTCTTCCGTCAACAACGGTGAGGTCAACGGTATATACTGAGATCGTTGATTCTGGAAATGATGTATGATTCAAATGAGAATGTGAGGAATGCATGGAAGGTGAACAACAATGGAAGAAGTAATTTCCGGGATGGCTTGGATTTAATTTGGTTCCTGAAACTACGTTTTGAATTTTAGATGAGGATATTTGCATGAGTCTGAATTAAGCTATTCATTTATTTGACAAGCTACCCAGCTCCCAGAGACCCATACCCACCCTCATCGTTTCCAAAAGACGAAGGAAAAGAAACTCATTATAATACAAGATTAATCCTACACATCTTCATCCATATATGTATATAGGTTTATCTATACATATCTTAAATAGACATCCCCATTCTTCTTTATCAAACCGCATAAAAATAAAAATAAATAATAATATTATCTTTAACAACAATAATAGAAGGAGGAGGACAAGAGAAGTTCTTTAAAGAATATGTCCATACCACCACCACCATCATCATCATCATCATCATTTTGAATGAATGAACAGAAGCTTGTGCATAGCTACAGGCTGTAGATTATTATGTCTATTATCCGTTTACCCATTAATTCAGAAAGTAGGTCCGTAGTAGACTTTAGTCGGGTATATTGTATATGTTGAAGATGGATTCAAGAAAAGTAGTCTTATTTCAGGATTATTACTTTTAAGATTCCAGTCATATCTAACGATCCAACTTGTTCCAGTCCCACCGACTTTCCCCACAGTTTCCATCGCCTGATCCTAATTCCTTCCTACAAGTATAACTGTAGAATAGCTCTGACTACATTCCTCTCTGATAAATCTCCACCGCTGCAGGGGCATTGGTGGTGGGGGTGGCATGGTGAACTCATCCACTGGGAAAATGTACGACGGGCAGACTTTCATTCAAGAGATAATTCCTCCAAGATCTAATATTCCTTCCTGGCTGTAGTCTATAGGCAGAAAGTGTGAATGAATGGATCATACAAAGCCTCTGCAAGCATTAGTGTCAATCCTTAACATCTCTGGGAGAACTTGGAATCAGGATTACACTTCACAATCCTTATAACGTTTACCTAATACCAGGAGGGGAACTATTGTCATTGCCTGTCACAACGGACAGGGGTACAAGTCTTCGGACAGGCTTTGGATGACAACATGATTGAATGATGAAGTACAATGAGGGGGTCTCTACCATAAATGGATCATTTACATCATTTCCTATGTCAAGCTCTTGGAGGTTTGGCTGTAGCTGATTTAAGGATTTTGAATCTGGTATGACCTCCACTTGTTTTGGGGATGAATTCTGAGAAAGGATGACTTGGTAACTGTACTGAAGTATTTGATCAGGACTTTGTACGGAGACCGATTGAGGAGATGATGATTGTGGGTGGACTGGTCCTTCTACACACCCACCGACACTTCCAGTCCTCCAGCTCCTTCCAGGCAGAGGGACTCAGAAAAGAGGCTCCTCCGGCACTCTCTGCGATCTGCTTTCACTCCGAACTTCAGGTTGTCCTTCTCTTCTGTTAGTCACTTTAGGATTTGTCGGGGTGTGCAGCTGAGGGTGACAGATGATAAAACTGGTGGACTGAGAATTCTTGGAGTGTTGCCAAAAACCCAGCTGCGTGGGTGGAAATTCCTTGCCCTATACTAACTACACACTATACACTATGTACATACTAATGCTACTATGTAAGGCCCACATTATTAATATTATAGGACCACCACCACCACCACCATCACCATCACCATCATCACATTGATCTACAAAGACGCTTTCTCCGTAGTCCTCCTCTGGTCCTATCGGACACAGTCCTCTATAGACTTACACCCTATAGGCTAAACTACATCTCTGCCCTATGCATATAGATTATTACATTATGTACACTTATGTACATACCCCGTACTATCTACGACCACCATCAGGCCTGTGAGTCCCTTATAGTAAGTAGGCTTTCTCCGGCTGAATCAGACGTTTTCATTCATCCTCCTGGCCTGGCTCAAATCCATTCTGAAACTTTCCCATTCCGTATGCCTTTCCCTCTGGTGGAGACCCGGTTGGGCCAAGTTCGTCCTCGGATATTTCGACATTATCATATGCCAGGTCTAGAGGATGTAGGATGCATTGTCCCTTTGAATACGACAGGACTTGGTGGTGTAGAAGGATATCGTCACCTTCCCTCTGAATAGCCATTCCGCCTGCTTTTCCACATTCCAGATTCCATGACGTTGACTGCAGTTGACTGAAAGGAAGTCTTGCCTCGCTCCTGCTTTCTTTACTAACAAAGTAACAATGAGTTGTAATAAGTCCTCCATACTGGGATCCATATCATCAAGTCCACCCACACCTCCATCCTGGAATCTGGAATCGGGAATGAGAATCTGAAAAGGACATCATTCACACACTCCACCTTTAAGGTCACCTATGTGGAGAGGTATCGGCCGAACCTCTTACTATTAGACTCCAAGAGGCAGTTGGACGTTGTTGGCAGTTTGAAAGTGTAGCTCATCAATCCCCATGTTCAAGTTGATGGGGGAGGTTGGAAATGGCAGGGCGGTGGTGGAATGATGGACTCCTATTTCTACTTCCCTGGTCTTGATAATGTAGACCGATTTAATATGTGAATGACCCTCTGTCTGGGAAAGTGGTGGTGGCTGGTCGTTGTAGGTGGTGGTGGTTTTGATGGATTTGGAGAAAGACGAAGGGATTATTATTATAATCAGGAGCGGGGATTGAAATTACAAATTAGCATCTCCATTCTTCCGCTTCATAAAGGATGATTTAGGCTTTACACTTCAACCGACCTTCTTCCTATAGAGCCTAAGCTCGGGGATCCAGGGAATTCTGGATGGACCGCTTAATAATACGAAAGGGATATTAGATAGTGGGTATTTGGACGGTGGGTGTAAATTTTTTAATTTCGGCTCCATAAACTTAAGCTTCCCCAAAATTTGGCTACCTTTCTCCCAAGTTCCCAAAAAGTTGGTGGAGGGGCTCCTCATTCTATTTTTGGACAAGGGAATGCGTTCCGGATGCAAATTCCTTGCTAAATATATACTGAAAGTTTGGAAGCAGGGAACTTCCACTGAGTTTTATTGCTTATCGTTTAGCCCATCGTGATCAACATATTCAACATCCCACATCCAACATCATCATCCTTACGACGGAAGCATCCTGTCCTGCTTGTCGGTTGTACTTCTCCTCTTCTATCATGTCTTCCTTCTGTTTGTTAGTAAAGGAGTCTCCTCTTGTCTATTCCCCCCCCCTGTTTTGTATACACATTTGTAACGAACTCCAACAACGCTCCCTCGTCCAAATCAAGACGGAGAGGAGCCTCGAATTGAATGTTATGAACTGACTTTCCCCAGCTCCCTTCGACGCAGTTCTTCCCAGAATTGCTTCACATAAAGCCACGAAACTGTAAAACCCTTAACGGCCATCGTATACAAAATAGCCGAGAGAACACTGCTCCCATTATTCCGTCTACAGATCTCTCCAACCGTCTATAGTAAGGACATGGTACATAGTCCCAACGTATAGGTAATACATTATCCCTTTCACTTGCCGGCATGAGGAGATTCAGGATATCAGGATGTTAAACGCTGATACGGATCTCAATGTTACTCTAATATGTTTGAAGTAACTTTCCCAGAAGTTTGGGTTAAAAAAAGTAAAAGGGAGCCGAAGCTCCTATAATAATAAGTTACTCGGTCGGATGGTAAACTCCAGTCTTGGGATATACAATCCCATTTGTCATGGTATTTCTAATGTCCATTCTCTCTTCTCTTGTGTGTATATTTCCATGTAACTGGCCGAAGCTACTGGATGAATGTATCAAGAATGAGAATTCAATAAAAGAGAGTCTGGAGTGGAAATAAGAGGCCGAATCACCACAATTTATTCCATCAAAAGTTAAGCCACCCACGCAACCGGGTAACAAATGATCAGACAATCTAGAATCTGGAATTCCGGGGGCCTGGAATTCTACGGCGAATCTCTCCTTTCAATTCTTGTCCGATTGAAATGGAAATCTGGGACTTTTTGCAAGTCTTTCCTGGAAAATAAAACTTCCTCCACTTCTCCTCCATAAGCCTTTGTATGTATAGGCTTGCCTGTCTAATTAGTTTTTAAGTATTTAACTTCCTCTACACTTTTCCCTTATTCGGCTTTCTAGAGGATTTTTTTAAGGTTTTTATAAAAAAAAAAGAGTTCCAGTCCTTACGTACCCGCTATGGTTTCCTATACTGCCTTGTTATCCATCCATTCTGTCTTCAATGTCTTCTTGGGCTTGTGAGTCGGATTTGGGGAAGTTGGTCCCACAAGTTGGGAGTTGATGCAGCGTGGGTGGATCCTGGTACAGATACCGTTTAGTAATTATTACAGAAGAGACGGACAAACTACTCCGGCCTCCAACTTTTATATGCAGGAAGGACCTGTTTGTCTTTGTTTTTAGGGCTTGTTACAGTTTGTCCAATTAAATTGGGTTTTAAATATGCTCTGACTTTTAGCTAAAAACATCGCTTCATGGTTTGATTCTTTTTACAATAATATAATTGTAGTAATTTATTTAATTTAGTCCAATTCAGTTGACAATGACAATAAGGTGACCAACCCATAACTGTGAAAGGTAATCTTTCGGGCTTCGTCTTTCTAGATGATTCAACAATTTTAATTAATAGGATTTTGCAGTCAAATTTACTGCTTTATGTTATGATTAGTACTTCGTACCTATTTTTATTTCCTACCACTAATTGTACCTCATTTTGTGATATTTTAATAGTTCAGATTTCGGTCAATATAGTATACATAGTATATACCTAATTTAACTATCATAAAAGTACAAAACACGATATCTTTGAAACTGAAAAGTAATATTTCGTCCAAGGATAATATTTGGTCCTCATCCTACGTGATTGATCCGTTAGAATACAACAGGTTATACAGTTCAATTTAAGGCCTTAAACTTAATTACTTTTGTCAATTCCTACCATTTGTACCACATTGCAGAGTTGATATTTGATATTGAATTCAGTCAGTGCAATACAATCCCTCAAAATTCCTTATTCTAGATGATTCTTCCATTTTAACACATCAGGTTTGCCAATTTATTCGGTTTAATTGAGCTGTGTATTCAAAATATATTTTCATACCGGATTTTATCAATTTAATGCAATGTGTTTATTATTATTCCATAAACTCCCTTAGCTTATCTTTAAATTTGGACTTGATCCTTTTCCAGGCTACAGAGTCATCCGGTTAAACTGATTGACAGAGGTTTGAAACTAATGGAAATGAATACAGGAAACATGGGTTGGAACAGTTGAATGTTTTTTTTGGCTTGTGGAGCATGACCGGAGATTTTTTGAGAGTGGAAGACGTAGTAGGTTGAATAGGAATAATTTCATAGTTTCATGTACTTTCATGGATGTTCATAGGAGGAGTTCATGTTTAGAAACTTCAGCCTGTTGGGAACAACACAGAAGAGTGAGAAAGTTGTTTGTGGACTTCGGAGGAACTTTTTTTATTGCCTTTCGTCATCGCCTTCTAAGCGATGAGTTCTGAGAGTAAAAGTTGAACCGTACTTTATTTCCCTTTCTTTAAGGCTAAAGGTTACAAGTTGTAGTGTACATGTATAAATAGTTTACTTCCCAGTTGCCATGTGTATGCAAATTGATTCTTGGGAAAGTTTTGAACGACTTGAGTCCCTAAATGGCTTGAAGAGAGGACAATAGGCTGAAGAGGAGAGACGACACGACAATCCACCTTTTTTCGTCACCACCACTGCCTGCCTTCTTCACACTTACGATTGGAGCTGGGCACAATGACTTGACTTCCCAGAAGGGAAAGTCGGTCACCTCGTGGAGTTATTGGCTTCCCTCGTCTGTCATTCCTAGTTTGTTGACAGGGAGGCTGGAAAAGTGCTTTGAATTATTGTACGATTTGTTTAGACAATTTCGGATATTTTACAAAAGGATATTCAGCCTATTTTTACCTCTCACACTTTGAACAAGTACAATCAGAATGACATGTAAGGCTTCGGGTTTTTTAGTCCATTTGTCATATTCTGAATGCGACATCTGGGATGGCTCTTTTGTTAATTCAACGGGAATTCATCATTGTGTACTATAGTTTTGACTCGTTAAAGTGGAAGAAGGACTGTAATTGGTATTTCACGGAATTACGTATTCACAATAGCACTTTCCCATCTCAAGCAGAGGTGGTTTAGACAAATTTAGACTGGAGTTTGATATTCCGGTTCATTCCAATTCAAGTTAAAAATAGTTTTTCTTTATTACTGATTTCTAAAATTGAATTTCACCTTTTTTAATCGGAGTTTCAGTTTAAATGTTTCTTTTCAAACAGTTTTCAAAACCTCTGAAAATATTTGAATAATTGAATATTATTGTTTACAATAATGTTAGCAATATACACACATTATTAGCAATGTAAACATTATATGACAAAATTAGTGACTTAAACGGACTGCAAGGTATTGGTTCTTGATTAATGCTGTATTCATTCACGAGCTTTCGGTAATTCTCCATTAACTTCTTCAGGTGTTAGAGTACAGTCAACAATATGGCACCCCTAGCTAACAACTGCATACATTGATACAAAGCGTTTTTAACACTGCCATGTTTTTTATTGCGGAAACCACATAAAACTTAATGAGTAAAGGACTCAAATTTCCCTTTACAACTTAATAAATAGCGGAGAATTACATTTTTATGGAATTGTTATGTATCCGTATATAGGTAACCTTGGGTTATTAATAAATGTATTCTAAGATCGTTATGTAAGCAAACCGTTAATCAGCTTCCTTGCTAAGTAATCAAAATAACGGTTCAAAATTCACAAATGCTAAATGAGCTCCGTTAAAACGAATATCTTTCCCACTTCTGTCAGGTTCTCTAGTTCCGGGACTAATTAGTGATACTTAAATTCATAGAAATTTTTGTTGTTAATTCAATTGCAATTGCAAATTTTGGGATGCATAAGATTTAGGATTACGTACATACAATCATTCAACTATTTATGATTTTAATTTTAATTAATCCTTAGGTTCTCGTTTGGGTTCCTGCATAAACCCTTAAAAACTAATATGAAAATGTAGTCCATGCAATACCATTGCATCTAAAAAAAACTTGGACTGTGAAGCCATTTATTGTCCTTACTACAAATTCTGTATTCCATCACCCTAAAAGGAGAGAATGCAAAGGTCAAAAACAGGAAAGTTTAAGTCTGGTAAATACATGCAGACTTTCTCTGCATTTCTATTCCTCAATGTCAACCCAATCTATTTGAATGCCACTTTCTCCAGCTCCTCTGAAATTTGAATGGCTTCTATTTCAGGATAAAAGGAAGATTTTTCTAGGGGAAAGAAGCTGAATTGTTGAATGTCAAGCCAAGGAAGTTGACAGAAAGTGACTGACAAACTGAATGACGGAATAAACTGATAGGGAAAGGCATTCCAAGAAAAAAACTGGAGGAGAAGAATTGGATTCCAAGTACGGATTTGTGCGTGTGGCTTCAAGATCTCATGCAACCATCGTCCCAAGATTGACTCAAGTGTCCTCATACCTTTTAAACAAGTCTTGGCGAAAAGGGCCAACAATCCCATCACTCTGTTTGTCACAGGGCAGCATACATAAAATATCCTCTCTAGGCTTCTACACTTCCAAGTCCCATGTATGAATGTGGAATCATGTCCCATATCATTTCTCTGGATACAAAAAGTCAGAAATGTTTCCTACCGAACGTTGTCTACTATACTTTTGTGTTGGTTGTCATTGTTGAGAAAGTTTGAGAAATCAAATATCGTATGTAATTATATAATGTAATGTATTGAAGACTGCCGTCACGAACGGTTTGTGGTTTGTTAGGACCTTCATCTACCGATAATCTCGCCAACAACGGTGACACGACATGAAGGCCTAAAAAACAATAATGCCTCTAGAGACATTTGTACCTCCGGACAAATGCCTAAGACATATGTCTATGCCCCACGGGCATCATGTCCTCAAAATCTATGCTTGAATGTTACTGGCTGGAAATCATAAGTAATGCAGAGTTAATGCAAAAAATCGACAACAAACACAATTAATATTAAATTATTATAAAAATACTAACAAACAATTCGTAATGTCACACGGATAATTACAGTAACTACGAAAATCATCAAACTTATCCAAATAAAATATAGAATTCTAATCCACAATTCCTAAAATGACTAACATTTCATTAAGACTTATCACAATGCGCGACTACACGGAGTTATTGAAGGATGCAATATGTAGTATGTTCTATGAGCAGATGGGAAATAAAATCGGAAAGAAATCCAAAATGCATAATGTAAGTGAATAGTGATTGTTTATTCAGGCTTAAGGTTTTAAGAGTGGAGTAATGTAGATACTGATTTTAAATGACGGAGAATAGTGATAAAAAACGTTTGCAACAAACAAATAATGTAATAGATAGATAGATAGATAGATATTTATTCACTCGATCGATGTGGCCGTTAGCCTTTACAATCATGAAATATAAAATTAGGTCCGAATCAACCTTAACCTAAACCTTAACCTAGATAGGTAATAATAAACATACTGATATGAAACACATTATATGACCTCGTTGCATTTGCTAGGAATTTTACCTGGCTAAGTCTTCCTCCAGTAGCACAAAGCTCCCAAATGGCACAATACATATAATTTTACCTTTCCGAAGAAAATACAACTGACTATCTGCATGGTAGAGGCTATCGACGTCTGTTGAATGGGATGGAGAATTCCCTCCTCTTGATGATAAGATATCAGCCCAGGATCGAAAAAGTACCTTTCTGATTTGGGTTGTCACCGTCTCCAGAGGTATGCTGTCCATAAATTCCGGGTTTGAAAGATTAGCCACATTGACACTGTCAGGAGTGTATGGATGTTGTTTAATATGACTCGTTGCCGACTAGGACATGTAGTGGCCCTGGTGTCAATTAATTCCAAGGAATCATTAGGACCCCCAGTTATCCGACCAACATTTTCATTAACATATTCCTCGTATTTGCCCTAATCAGTCTTCTTCTTGTTCCTACACAAAATAGGTACAGTAGATCCGAATCATATTTCGGCTCTAACGTACCTGTGGTCCGAGGATGATTCTTCATCACTCGAACCACCATTTCCTAATGCAATGCAGCAAACAGTCTGATACCAAGGTGACATCAAGCACCTCTCTCCTGTTCGCCACTACAAAAGTTGGCTTGTGCCTCCTGTTCACTACATTGAGATTAGTACTCAGAATGAACTCGCACAGCAATTCCCCCCGTGGGTTAACATTTGTGCTACCCCACAGTGAATGGTGTGCATTTGCATCACATCCAATGATCAACGGTGTCCCATTAGCAGTGCAATGGTCTACCAGGTCGCTCATTTTTTGTGGAGGACATACATCTTCAAGGGCCATGTACACTGATGCAAAAACAACAGTCCCATATTCCCATGAAGTTGAGATTGCTACAATATCCTTGTTAGAATATTCAGGCAGCGGGTGTGATTTGATATCCCTGGTCAAGACTATGCAAGCCCTTGGTGTCTCCCCCACCCCCGCTGATACAAACAAATTGCCCAAACTATTCAAGCCCCGAACTGCACCCCAGTAGAAGTATGGTTCTTGTATAAGGAATATGCTTGTCTGCATCTTCTTGAGACTGTAGCATAATGAGGCAACAGCCGCTTTAGAATGATGCATGTTAATTTGTATCATGGAAATCCCAGGAAACTTTGTAGAATGTCGACGACTTGCCATCCTCCTGATGATCTGATCCCTCCGGTAAAGGTTTTTTTTTTATTCCTTTACGCCAAGGGTACTGAAGGGTCCGCTTTTTTGCCCCCTCCCCCTACAATCCCCTCCCCTGCTGCTGAGGGGTCCGCCTTTTTCAGCCCCCCCTCAACGTCCTTAGAACCTCCATCAGAGCCTTCACCTTTGCCCTTACCTACCTTTTTCTCCCCCAGTGGTTTAAACTCCAGGAGGTCAGTATAGTAGATTAAGTGCATGGTTACTACTGGGTGTAGAAGGAGGTCTCTCCCCACTTGATCCACACTCACCACCAGGTACCACCCCTCTCCTGAGGCAGATGCCTGATGGATACTACAAGTAGATAGGTCCTGTTTGTTCTTCCGGCCGAGGAAATCGAAGAAGTTCTTGGAAACAGGAGCTATCTTCGACATCCCCCTGACCCAAACCCCAAACCGATAAGTCTTCGAGGGTGGGATGTACTCCCTCTCCTGGGTCGTGGACTTCCCGTCCCAAATCTTCCCTATCTCCGCTTCCAGCCAGGTCTTCGTGAACTCATCCAGGCATCTGGCCTGAATAGTCCCATTCACCAGCTGTAGCCTCGCCACCCTGAGCTCAGAAAACCTCGCGAAGTTGTTCTCCGCCTCGTAAAGGGCATTCCTGACATCATCAATGTCCCGCTTCACCAGAGGACCACTGGATCCATCACTTAAGGTGATGTTGACCAACAAGGCCATGGTTGCAGCGTCCTTGTAGGAGACAGTCTTCTTTGCTGGAGGTAGACTGTCATCCTCCTTCGAGTCAGGTGAGCCCCGGTCTCTTTTCGGAGCCCTGGTCCCACTCGAACTCGTCCTACTCTGAATCAGCCCAGGGTTCCTATGAGGGGTGCAAGAAACACCAGACACGGTTGGTTTCCTTGTCCCTTTATTCCTATTTATGGGAGATGGAAATTTATTTCCTGACCTTGCCCCATTTGTTGATTTGGTCGACGCTGGAAGGTCCAAAGCAGTTCCAGCTCCAGCTTGCTCCCGCTGAATCCTCTCCTTCATCGCCCTTCTCCTCGCGGCCCAACTCCTCTTCTTCCTTCGAGGATGGTCCACATTCTCCACGGCCCCGGTGTTGGTTAGGGCATTTGCCCTCCCCACTGGTGGTGGTGGTGTTGGCATGTCGACATTGTCGACCCGAAGATTCTCCAACCCCTGTCTAATCTCAGGAAGGCCAGGGGTACTGGTCCGACCCTCATCAGGTACTCTGGATCGGTCCAGCTTGTTCAGCTGGTCCGTGTCTATATCCTCCTCCCCTAGGAGGGATGCCTCAGCTTCAGCGGTCATCGGGACAGTCTGACCGTCCTTCTCCAAGTCCACGAAGCTACCCTTAATTCCTTTGGAACTCATTCCCCTACATGCATTCCAAAGAGAATGTATTATTACAACAATAATAAGGGATGTTTTAAAAAAAAACTCCAACATTAAAATTATAGTGTAAAGTTGTGAGGAGGACAAGAATTAGTAGTGCAGCATGGGCATGTCCTCTCCATATAAAATACATGGAACGTTCATGCCGCAAAAGTCCCCTACTTTCCCCAGCCCCCTCACGACCTGATCTGCCGGAACCTGCAGGGACCCTTAAGAGGTATTAGTCGGCACAAGACTTACCTCAAAAAGTGCCCTTTTACCTCCGTAATTAGTTTTTTGAAGAAACAAATTAAGTCCAGAGTCCCAGTGAAACTCCTTCTCGTTCGTACGTAACTAGGCATAAATACCTACTATAAAATGTCTGGATTCGGCATTCACATATTTGTAGGTTGCAGGATTAAAATCGATAACATCTGAATGACCTGCCAGGCATTATAAAATTGTAATTATTTCTTTTAAAACTTGTAATTTGTAACTTACAGTAAAACACGATTTTTATTTATAAATAGTGTATTACTACAACAAGAACACTCGGGTAAGTTCTTAATTGTTCCGTAAGCGTAAAGTGCCACATTATTGGAGCATCACATTAACTCAGAGTCTTCAACTGATGTGAGTTCTCGAAATTGAACACAAACTTCAAAATCACCGGACACTTCCATACAGGTGGCAAAAATATATTTGAGGCCTCTCAAATTATTGTACGAGCGAGACGCATGCACACCTTTTATTATTCGATGTAAATACACACTGGACTTGAATTTGTGCAATTCCAATCCAAATTACCTTTTCCACAATAGACTGGATTTGAACGTAGAGTACGGCAGCATAATTTCACATCCCTATCGATTTTAATGCTCCGCAGCATATTTTCACTGTTACTCGTAACCATAAAAATGATTAATTTATGCATGGATATGAAACATGAACTCATTCCCGGCGCTATCAAACATAGAAGTATTAATATTGTCTAATTTATTAGACGAATTATTGCCCTCACTTTTTGTATTTATAGTATTCTCTTCTGAATGCTATGAATCGTCAATTTCTAACTTCGACAACTCTGTCTTCATCTTTTGATATCTGGCATAAAATGACGTACACCTAAATCGACCACTGTCGAGAGTTTCATGTAACAAATTAAACTTTTTAGATGAGAAAGTGCGAGCTAATGCGCTATAACTTTGATTAAGGAAATATCCACGATTCGATAAGAACAGCAAAATTCGTGAAATAGACAATAATTGGGTCAGATGGCAATTCAAAGAACAAGCCAGGGCAATTGGAAATCACCTTATCGTAAATTTTTGTCCTGTAACAGCATTTAAACAGGTGTCCGAAATAGGAGCTATTGGAACCGTCCCTAGCTCGGTTGTAGAAAACTGGTAATCCTCGAAAGTGCAAAAGATACAAACTTTCACCCGGTTTGTTGTTCTTACCATATAAATCCTGTGAAATATTCCTAAAAATCCATTGCAGAGGTTCAACTTAACATAATTAGCGAGTAAATTACGATTTCTTTTTTCTCATTTCCGTAAATGATGTTTTAACCTAAAAATAGATACTTTCGGTCAATGACATTTTAACCTAAAAATAGATATTTTCGGTCAATGACATTTTAACCTAAATAAATACTTTCGGTCAATAACATTTAAACCTAAATAGAACTCATTGGACCAGATTTGCTTTCATATCGTTGCTTTACTTTGCGTAATTTTTTATATTTTCTTTCGGTCAATGACATTTTTTGTACCTTAATTAGAATTCATTGGCCCTTAAAAAATTTCTCTACTTTGCATCAATTTTGTATAAAAGGATTTTCATTTCGGAAAAAAGTTCTTACCATTAAATTGACGCCATACTCGTTCTCAAAGTTTTATTGTCAAACTAAATCCATTTGAAAATTCGCGCCCCCGCCCTCCCGTAAAATATCCGCCCCCTCCCATAGAATGCCCACTTCCTCTGTTAATACCCGCTACGCGTAACTACTGGCCCCCCGCTCTGACGTCATAGCGGAATAGCCGAAGATATAAATATAATCGCCCTTATCCCTACTTACTACTTCCTGCGGAAAAAGAGATTAATAACATACCCGACACACTTGTAACAGCACAAGAAAGCAAAAAACAAAATTGTTTACCTGTACATATAAATATAACAGAACCTCACACACTTACACGAAAACTGTAGAAACCAAGTATGTAGAAATACTGATATTAACTTGAAGTTTTTTCGACTTCAGTTTCCACCGGTTCAGAGGAAAGACTTCAATAAAATAAAATTCAGCTAACTGACTTCCAAAATCTAACGCGCTTACGACTGCAATTCTCCAATTCGTTCGTCGAATCTTATGAGAAAAGTTATCTGCACAAATGACAGAAAGTTCTGTTTGGACAAAATACCAAAGATGGATATTCAGAGCGGCGGTGATTTGTCTGGATTCCATTTGATGCACACTATCCTACTTACGCAAGTAATTTTAAGGATGAGCTTTGATTATTAAGAAATTAAAATTTATCAGGAGATAGAAGAGGAAAAGAAGCTTGATTTTGTTCAAAGGGGACTTCATGCCGAGGTCTCATACAAGTGACTCTAACTAGCAACCCACATCTACTAGCGGATTAATTCAAAGGGAATGATGACAGGACGTGCTTTGCTTGCTTAACATGGAAATATATGAAGGGAATGAAGAAATACACGGGAAATAAGTATTTATAATTGTATGACTTTTATTTGGATTAGGAGAAACAAAATGATTCTAACCATTCATCATCCGAATACAAAAAAAATAAAGTTTTTGACAACAGTCTATCTATCCGCATCCTCGGATGAAGAGAAAGATGAAGTCGAACCCGACCTCCATTGCCCCCTTACTAAGTCTGGAATATTTTCCATGTTTACTACCCCCCCTCCATACAACAGGGTTTCCAGACTGTGTAAGCGGCTGTTAGTAATTCGCATGTGTCCTACTATCCTCGTCATCCCTGCAGCTTGTAGGGCTAAACATTCCTCATTCTCTTCTACCTTCTCACTTATGCTATTTACATGGTTAGACCAAGCTATTACAGCGTCTGTGTTCCTAATCATCCGTTCTGATATTACATCGACCCTTGAGTCTAATTTATTTTCATATAAAAAACTATATATGTCATTAATTCTAGAAAACAAGTCGGTTATAGTTAACTCGACGCTTAAGGGGGCCTCTCTTTCTACATTTCTACGGAAAGTCTGGCGGAGGCGGAAGAGAAAGTAGGTTTGAAAATGACGAATATGTCGTCCAAAAAATGTAAACACAAAGATAAGACCGATAATCAGACCAATTAAGAGGAAGAGGATGATTACAATCTCGGATACGGAAGTTGTAAAGTTGAATCGGCTGAAAAGTCCTCGACTTTCAAAATCTAACGCGACTACGACTGCAATTCTCCAATTCATTCTTCGAATCTTATGAGAAAAGTTATCTGCACAAAGGACAGAAAGTTCTGTTTGGACAAAATACCAAAGATGGGTATTCAGAGCGGCGGGGATTTGTCTGGATTCCATTGTGTCCTACACTATCCTACTCACGTAAATAATTTGAAGGATGTGCCATTATTATTCAGAAATTGAAATTTATCAGGAGATTGAAGAGGAGCACAGACCGTCAAGGACGTTGTGTAGAACTGCAATTTTAATCGGAATTTGGGCTCCCAATGTTTTAAAATAGGAAAAAATGTACTCTTCTCTTCGATGAGCATAAAAAGTGCAAGAACAGGAATTGCTAATTAATACCATTTGATTTAAATTTTTAATGACAGCAAATAATTTTCTCCAATTTCTTACATCCTAGGTATGTAATAGACTGACTCATTTGTATTTAATACGTTTCAACGACTCCCTTGGACTGAGATAATTAGGGCTATAGTTAAAAATAACAAGTGGTAAATTTAAAAGGGATAGATTTAATTGACATTTTAAGGAATTAATTAGAGTTCAACTGAAATTATGATTGGTGTGTTAATGAATCCATTATCTGCATCAATTACATTCTGTCGCAAGTAATGAGCGACTACCTGAAAGATATTTATTTCTTGCTTCCTTGGCGATGACCTTAAATGTAAACAAATTAAACTAGTTACTGGCAATTCCCAAATATATATTAAAGTTTTTTATTGGTGTATACAGTTTACTTTTCCGTGCATTTCTTTCCTCTCTTGACTTTTTTCCACTTCTGGTCCACTTGCCAATCACTAGTTGAGTAGCTCCAGTAGAGTCAGGTTTCAGTCCTATATCCGGCTACATTATTGGATGTTCAATGTTTAGGTGCCGAAACTAATTTAAGGTATTGCAATAAAGATAGGGAGTTAAATAATATTCCCACTTTCATGGGACATTTTTCGCAAATGTGCACGTGCATCTCTAGCTAAAGGATCCTGCTTCAAATTCCTTGAATGATCTCCAGATTATTGTCACATATCTTCTGTGACCATGTTTACAAAACTCTAACGTTTTGGTTCTGACGAGTTTTTGAAATGTTTGACCGGGCTAAGTACCGGGGACTTCCACTGAAAGTGTACTGGGAACCACCGTCCAGGCCTAGGTTATCCCACCGGGCCCTATACAACACCCCTGAAAGTTTGCTAGGAAGGAAATTGTGTAAAGTATTTATACCCAACTTGAAGTTGGGTAATTAAGGTGCCCCTTTATGACATGAGTAGAGTGCACTTTTTTTTTTAAAAAAAAGGACTCTACTTCATACCTGAATAGGGACACGTACGTGGCACCTTTTCTGTGCTGACTGGGATTACTGAAACCGTCTATCGCAAGAGCGATCTCTTCTCCTACCCATGTGAAAGTCACCATCCCTTGTGGGCTTGGGCGGCTAGTATTAAGATGGAGGCGAGAGACCCAATGGCATAATCTCAGTAAATTGTCGTGCCCGGATGTAGCTATGCTTAACTATGGTTAGTTGCATCCACGCCTAGGGAAGTCCTGCAACAGGACTTAGGCCTTCGCGGCAGGGGAACCAGAGCTTATGAGCAATGGGAACCCACGACTCCTAAATACATACTTACATACATTCAAGATCAATAACCGAACCAAAGTAAGGTACATACAACACAAAACTAAAACATCTCAAAATACAGCAAAGTCTCTCTACACAGACCATATTTTACAACTGCAGTCCATATTCAACTTGCTCCTTAAATGCCTTGTATATTCCAAAACAACCCAAATAATAATCTGATCTTTTAATTATAATATGAATCCATTAGCAATTTGTCGATACAAAATTTAAATTATTATTATCATTTTATTGTTTAAAACAGACCACATTAAAACCTTATAAATACGGTAATACAGATCCAGTTTGAAAATTAGAGTATAAAATTAAAGTACAATTAATTAAAAGTTTAAATGGTAACAGTGCTGGTAGATTAAAGTATTTTCATCCACAGTAATGCAAGTTTACATTTAGTATTTCTCATGAAGAGAGTGTCATATAACGTACTTTAGATCAGATTATTAAAACTGGCTGGGCTCTGCTGAAGAGAATAACTGTCTGATGTTTGTATGAAGGTGAGATTCCGTAGTCCTCTTTTTACAAACGCTGCTAAAATACTACACATTTTCCAGAGATTACAAACAATTTTTAACGTATTGTGTGTTCGATTCTGACCGCATGACGCATTTTACATCAATATTCCATATAATACAACAGTATTTTGAATAACGGAACCTTTTATAAAGTTTAAATTTCACTTCACTTGAGCAATCAGAAAAATAACATTTTTTGATATTTGCTAGCATATAAATTTAACATCGTTTAATTTCGATCTCGTCGTCTTATTTTATATTCCGTATTTTATTTTACTTGAGATTGTTTTTGTGGTATTTTTAAGCTCAATACCATTAAGATGTATACTTTTAATTTTTCTACATTCAGACATACTTTAAAGCATACAAGTTTGCAGTTCAGACTTATATGGATTGAACTCTAGATTGTGTTCTGTAGTATATTTATTAAATATTTTAATTATGTTATTCGTCGCCTTTATTGATGTAGTTAGCAAGCAAAGATCATCAGTGTAAATAATATGTATAATCAAAAAATCAGTAATCCTATTTGAAATATTCAATTAGCTACTAATATCATCCATGTACACCGCAAAGAGATAACTTCTAAGTATCCCGCTCTGACGTACTGATTGTCTGACCGAACAGGGAAAAGATTTAGTATGAACCAACTGAAAAAAGAACTGTTGAGAATCAAACCAATTAATTAACAAGTTTATAAAGTAAGTAGATACTCCTCTCTTAATTAATTTTTATAATAAAATGTGGTGATTAACCCTGTTAAAAGCTTAGGTCGCATCCAGATAAACTGCATAAACAGGAGTATCGTTGTCTTACTTTATTGAAAAAAATAGCTGTTTCAGTATTTTTATTTCGTAGCCAAGTGACTTGCAAAGGTTTCTACGTTGGTAATTGGAAATATGGTGCCGATGAGAGGGACTTATCCATTTTGTGGTCGGTGTCCCCGTATGAAATTTTGAAAATATAGCTCTAAATTAATGTAAGACACATTACGATTGGAAATATTAATTTATTTAACTGTAATATTAAGGATACATGGAGAAATAAAGAACAAAGCTTTTATTTGCCTTCATTTTTTTTATTGGAGGCATGTATCCGGTTAATATTTCAACATAACATTAAATGTGTTCATGATTGAAAGTAATCATATGTCAAATCTTTAAAATATGCTGTAAAAAGATCAAGTACACTATAGATAGTCCTGAAACTAGTAAATTCCTCTAATTGGACTAAACATCGAATATTAACAATTCAGCCTCTTATTGATTCAAATCAAAACTGAGGAATAACTTTACATTTCCTAACAACTGACTCTCAAATATTTTACAACTACACGGTACCCTGTATCGTAAATCAACTACAATAACATCGCAGCAAAATTGTTCTTTTTAAATATGACTATAAATAATTATACATAAACGGCATTATTCAAGTTCATTTTCCCCTCTCAAACTGATACTTTACAAGAAAGTCGGGCGATACAATATCAAGGTTATCCGGAAGGAGATTCTTATCACGGTTCATATTGCATTAAAAATCCGCCCTCTCTTTCCATAGAGGTCATCCTCCTTGAACCAAATATTGTGCATCAATCGATGTGAGAACAGAAAATAATGCAATAATTTCGGAGTGACTAAACGTAACTGACAAACCACCACTGACACTGATTCCACTGACAAGCTTGGATGTATGTATGTTAGTAGCGGTACCGATAGTAGCGGTAGCCCCCCATGCCGCGCAGGCCAGAAATGACCCATTGCAGTCTCACCCAGTTACACGAGGC
>JAQFZA010000130.1:0-54053 GCA_034695115.1 Desoria olivacea
ATCTCTATCTATATATAGATATACGGGCTATTGATAATTTGTACAAATCTCATACAATATACAACGAGGGGTAAACTCTCTGAAATTGAACTTCTACAAAATTATACAACGGAGGATATTTTTATGCTTATATAAAAACAAGACAAATTAACAGTTCTTATAAAACGCGTACAATGGATGAACAGGTATGTTGCGTCTGAATTATTGTGTAGTAATAACAAACCAAAATACTTATTCCAGTGGATTTCGTTCAGGTTCTCATGTAATATCAATCATACTCGGGTATCCATCCAAAATCAAATACTCATTCATCCCCCAATTCATAAAACTCATCCATCACTCATCCAACAATGACATTCGTGCTGTGAACCTTCCAAGAAAATTGAGGCTTTCCGCTTGCATACAACAACGGATTAGCTATAGAGTTAATTTTGCTACCGTTAGAAAATGTTATTCCGAAAACCAAGTCAATGCAACTTGTTTCGTAAATGTATTTGATGTTATTAGCAAACGGGTACACACGGACAACGGAAATCTTTACCAATCACATCAACATTCGTCAAGCTACTAATATCTCTAGATTCACATAGGCGGAAAAGAGTAAAAACGGGATGAAATTAAAGTCTACTAGATTCTTTTTAAAAGACAAGATTCCTTGGAGAATAGATGACGGCATTACATTAAAAGGTTAATCAACAGTCTTTAAATCTTATTGCAACCTATGAGGTGTCCATGTGAGCCTAATTTCTTAGCCGGGTGGTGTGGCAATAAATAATCAGAAGTTTTGACATTTGTGTAACTTGAAATTAAAGGTGGGTTACTGAAGTTATGTACCTCAGAGAATCGGCATTATTGAAGTTTTTTGGAAATTAGTCTGGTTTGGCACCAATACGTCAGTTAATATAGCAGGTCAATAACTAACAAACGGAAATAAGACAAGACAGATAGAAAATATGCAAAACAATAACAGTTTCGACTTGGCACGGTAGTACTAAATAAATAATATTAAAATAAAATTGCGATCACATGATGGGTATAATTAAAAAACCAGTAGAGCTAAAATACATCTGCAATTAGTTAAGTTACTATTACAATACTTTTTCTGATTTAGCGTCCATTAAAATAAATAGTAAAAAAAACCGTCGAAAGAAGGAACGAGCAAACCCAGGCAGACTAAAAATCTGTCTGCTTCATTCCATCCATTCATAAGAGCTTTAAAAAGACGGAACATAAATACTGGTATAATAAAAATGTATAAAAACATGATTTGGCTTATTCTTCAACGTTGGTATGCAAAGACATGGGTTATATAATACTTTCTTACGGCTTCCGATGAGTGGAGAACTCGAAGGAATGTGAAAAGCTTGAAGTCGGAGAAGTAAAAGATAATAATCATGAGGTAAGCACGCCACGCATGAAAACCATAGACACACACTTCTTAATAATGACTCTCAAGGAGACCGGAAGTCAACTGATGAATGAACAATCATCCGTGAGTAAAGTACCGAAACGACGCGAAAAATTATCACGGGAGACTATTAAGTACTAACACTAAAAACACAGTACGGTTTAGCGCAGACCCAGTGGTTATCATACGACACTTTCTTCTTCAAGGTTTTTAGACGTCTTACGGGAATTATGGTTATTAGAGTTAGGGACACTACCAATATTTTTCCCAGAGTTACTATTACTATTGCCACGATTATTCACAACCATTCCGTTATTGGGTGCTGGCAATGGAGGACTTATGTCTTTGCACTGAGGGGAATTGGAGCTATTGGCACTAGGGAATCCAGGTTGTATCATTGGGGCACCATTTGACGAGTGGGTGTACCCATAAGGGCCAGACGATGCCTCGGTTACTTGCTGGGCTGTTCGCTTTTCTAACCAAATGGCATATTCCGCTTGGGCTAGTAGTCTTTCAACATGTTCTAATTGTTCTTTATGGGACAATAGTCTTTGAAGACCAGCAGAATGGGAATTACTATCTAACGATTCAGTTCTGGATAAAATATGTTCTGTTTGATTTAATAGGTGTTCTACCCGACCAACTATTGAATGATTAGGTGTTGGGTTCGGTACGTACAGTGGTGATGTTCCTGGATGAATTCCGGGTGAAGATGCGGATGATGGATTCGTTGGGGAGGTTGGCGTCCTATCATACAGTGGTGTTGTCCCGGCTGTTCGGTATTGCCGTGGAATTGGAAGCATCGGTAGCCGTCTGACGTCGTCAACTGAACTTCTCTTATAGTCTCTGAAAAATAAGAAATTCTTAATTAGCTGAGAGTTTGGAAGGTTTGGATTTAGTTGAAACAGAGACATTAGATCAGGACCCTACCTAGCATATACAACTTCGGGGACTTCCATGCGACCAGACTTGGAATGAATGTCAGATACGATACCTGAGTCAGGTGTCACGTCGTGGCTTGACTCACTGGAACAATACGGTGGTGGGTTTCCCATTCCTGGAATATGATTTGAGCCTTGGGCTGAATTACCCAGTTGAAGGACAAAATTTCTTCCAGGATGATTGCTTGTTGGTGCGGTTAAAGCTCCCGGAGGTGGTCCTCCAGCTGCCGCGTAACGTATTCTATCTATCGTTCGAGCTAGGTCTGTTCTTCCTGGAGTCAAGCTTCCACCATTTGGATGATGTAAACTATGTGGATGAAAATTGTAATGAGCTCCCCTTCCAGTTTGATTTCCACTTAAATTTGGAATCGAGCCTATTTGGTCTATAGTGTGTGCCAATGGAGGACATAACGTTTCTGCAAAGGATAATACCCCATTAACAGTCTTTTAGGATTACCGTGGAAGTAGGGATTACCAATTAATTAAATTCTTGGTTAGAGCCAGGAATTTTCCGGATTTCTCATGGTAGACTTTCGGTTCGGGATAACCAAGAATTTGTATGTTTATGCTAATTGATTACAACAGGCTTGCAGAACATTATTCCATCGTTGTATGGAAGCTTACCAATATTATGAGCGAGATTGTTTCCTCTAGGTCGAGATGCATCATAAATAGAGTCAATTGTTTTGGTCAAATCTCTTGAAATGGAATAGATGTAATCGCGTGGAGCCGAAAGAAGAACGCGGTCTGATCCACTATGATTGGAACCAGTCGATGAGCCGGCATTGACAAAAGGAGCTATTTTAACGCTTTCAAGGCTGGCATAAATGTTGTTAGTTTCTCTATCATCTTTGGAACCCGGACCTCCAGTGCACAGAAGTGGGTTTTCGTGCTGGTGGCTATGGTTGACCTCACGGGACACAGCTGGTGTGCCAAAAACTACTTTGGTTACTAATAGACTTGCAGGAGCCGGCTCAGGCAGCTTTAACCCCGGTGGAAATCCATCAACTGGTGTGCCGGGTAGTGAGTGAGAGGGTCCGTTCCCAAGACGCAGTGGTAACCCTCTCCCCACACTAGACCGATACTCTCCAAGTCTTTCACCTATGCATTAAAAATGTATCCCATGTTGAGTGCCCTGCGAGGCTTTTGTATCTTTGTTTATGGAAGCAAAGAAGGTTATTACTAAGAGGCTTTACCTGGCAATGCTCTTTCTCCAAAGGTTTTTCCCCGCAAAGACGAACGACTCTCTGTCGGCCCTAACATCATTACATCCGCTCGGGCATTGGAACTAAATAAAATATTCAACAGGTCAACAAACGCAGGTATGTTTATGAAAACCAAAATTCTAAGACCTTCCCTCACCTGTACATGGGAATACATCTTTGTACGGCAGCATTGGATGAAACCATTGTAGGATAGATATCCGTGTTTATCAATCCAACGTTACTCTTATTTATTGGAACGCGAGTTAATCTACTGTCACAAAAAATGTAAACACATTCATTTTTCACGTTCAATGTGCAATATAGAACGCGTTGACTATAAATGTATCACTAGTCGACTTACCTTAGAAATCGGACATCGGCCGAAAAAATAGTTACTACAAGTAGTAAAATGACTATGGCAAACTCAAGCATTCTAGAAAAACATAAAAGTTGTAATCAGCATGTGTTCTCAAATTTGTTGATCATTATTGTGGAATTGGTACGAGTTCATAAATAAAATAGATTACCTAGCATGTTCATCATATTAATATAAATCATAGTCACAATTAATATTATAATAATAATTGTAACAAATACTTGGCATGCGTGGACATCAGCCAAGCTTACCCTGGGCAACAAGCGTAACTTGGCTGATGTCCCCACTTGCGAAATATTTGTTGAATATAAATTGAATTATTGAAGTTACCTGCAACACAAACTAAGAACCCAGCCAGTCCAAGTGGACGCTGTTTCACATTCGCCCCGACTCTGCAAATAGATGATATGTTTATACTTTATCCCATACTTTATTTTATATTTTATTAGATTTTTAAAACCTACCAATGCCACTGAAATAATTATCATTGTCGATAGAGTAAGAGCTAATAGAGCAGCTCCGAACATAGCTCTAGCTTGGAGGCATCCCCATTTGACGACGAAGCCCCTCTTTTTCAGCGAGGACAGGTTACAATTCCCATTACCGACAGCGCCAGCACTTCCACTCATGGATGTACCATTAACTCCACCGGCTGCACCATTTGTACCATGGGCCATACCGGAGCTTCCCCTTTCGTTGGCAAGTCTTGAGTAGAATGGTTTAAATTTGAAGAGATATACTAGTGACACGACGGCGAGGACAACGTGTGCCAATATCCAGGCCACTTGAGACAGTACCCCATGACTGGGTGGATGTAAGTGGGCCCCAACGGAGAGGGCCATGGGAGGAAGTACGGCAGCTAATGAGATTATGAGGATCACGGAGTATGGGATCGTACTATATGACTTGATGAAGGGAAATGGGAAACGGGCAAGGTGAAGAGCCACAAGGAAAGTAATAACAAAGAAAGTTGATGGGAGAGTTGAGACGATGGGAAGCCATGTAGGCCTAGAGTCTGGAGAACAAAACCATCCTGCGAGGAGAATGAAAGCTCGGGATGAGGATGCCGTGAACAGGAACAATAGGATTACGGAGAATGGAGCAAAATCTGTCAAACAAGTCACAGTCATTGATTAGACTCGTCCATTTTCATCAAATTGTTGACTTTCACATTCTGAACAAATAGAATACCTCTGAGACTGAAGTGGAGAGAGTACAAGACGACCAAGGCTAGGACAAGGCAGAGCACACTCGTAATGGAAAATAGGATTCCCATCAATTTACACTGATGTTTCCACGCTCCACACAGGGCATCACAAACGATATACTTTGGTCCTGCAATAATCATAGAGAGGGAATATTACACCGACATCCGTAAAAAGATACAAGTTCCGGTTTGGAGTCACCACCGCAAACATGTATATACTCACGCCATATCCTCCTATTTCATCCCTCCGACCAATTCATGTCCTAAGCTATTAACATTTTCCCAAGATGTAATGGATGAACAGTGAAACGTACCATTTTCATCACGAGAGTCCGTCTGCTCTTGGCCATTTTGTCCAGGTTCCCCCTTCCATATCCCTCGCTTTCCTTGCGCTTCTGCTGGATTGGAGCCCAGGTCGTTTTTGGCTGAGTCCTCATTGAGCCCGGAGTCCTCATCGTCATATGCATTATAAGGACTCCCTCCATACCCTCGGCTCTCATCCAAATGGTTGTTGGAACCAGAAGAATTCGGGCTATAACGGTCATGATGGTTATCTCTCTCTTCACCTAGACCACCTTGGCTATTTTCTCCGTGGTTGTTATCACCCCTGTCATCTACAATCGTGCTCCTCGAGGTGGCCAAGTTACTCGGATTGGAAAGAGTATGTTTGGGGATGGCAATGTTATTGGTCAGTTGGTCCATATTGTACATGGTTCCGGACCCTTTAGAACTGACTGGAGATGGAACGAATACTGGATTTTTAGGGTTATGGATTGGAGCACCAAGACCATTGTTACCACTTGAAGTCTGACCAGAAGGGGAGGGGTTAACTTGCTGTTTTATCGGATTGTAGGAGTTTGTATATCCACGGGGATTGGAGGGATTCGCTGTGTAGTTTACTTCCGGTATTAGATCTAAGAAAAAACATTGTGAAAGAAAAATTAAAAGGAGAAACAGGAGACACTGAAAGAGTGGATTGCAGTGGAGGAACTATAAATTCTCGGGAAAACTCATTTCCTTTCAGACTCCTGTACCCTAAATATAAATGTACAGGGCAGGGTAACTCTTATTATGCTGAGGATCCCTCCACGCAACATTTTCATTCAACATTCTCATGTAATCACATGAATGGTGGATGCAGAGGAGCATATTCATTAGACTATTACCATGTAGATCAGGCAGCGTTGGCTCCCAAACGGGAATTCTCCCGGAACTTCCTGCTAGAATTCTGTAAAGTAAAGGAAATAATGTTACAAAATGACACAGGAAAGGAGAAAAAATGTCAGCTGTGCATACAAAGTTCATGTAGGTACAAACTTGACCATTCAATAAGGACAAATAAATATGGACCCTGGTACTTGAACATACGTTCACAACGATTAAATGCAGAATTAAAAAAATACCATTTATATAAACATATATAAAGTACTTACCGAGTGACGGCCGGGTTCGAAAGAATAGGATTGAAGTCAAACGCTTCTCCAGGAGCAGCTGGGGTTATTCCGAGCAACGGATGTGCATCGGAATCCGCCCCGTTGTCCCCACCACCGCCGCTGGACGCTCCTCCATTTTGTCCAACTTTCGAGAAAACTGCATTCACGTCCTTCTGCAGAGGTTTCGACATTTGTTGTCCACTCGAGTCCCCAATATTCTGCTTCCCTCCCCCATTACTTCTTTGCTCATCGTCAGCATTTATTCCACCACCACTTCGACTCCTGTTGGCAAGGTTGACATTATCCAAGGAAATCCTTTCCCCACTACCACTTTGATCATTTCTTGGCGGACCGGGAGAAATCGGTGGCTTTATCCTGTCTTTAGGAGAATTGGTTGGAAATACTCTCGGAGGCTGTGTTGAAAAATGTGGCGGACCTAAAATTAACGGGGGTGGCGGTGGGCGACGACCAAAAGCCTCTCCTCCCCTTGACATCCGGAGAAAGCCTTCATCTGTAATGGAAAAATAAAACACATCAGTATTCTCCTGAAGATTTACTACACGTTCAATGTTCAATAACGTACACAGCATCTTTTTTTATTGCTAATCACCATTTGTGATATTACAGTAGCCACATATTATACTATTTTGTGCATTTTAAGACACCGCAGTGTCAAGTTTAGTCTAAAATCTAATACATTTTATGAAAATGCCGACAGGATTCCCTCGAAAGACATGGCCCCAACATGAGAAAAAATCCAAATTTTTACGACTACGATCCTTGCCAATGGAAGCAACATCAGTTCATAAAATCAGAGCTGTAACTCGCTTAATGCCTTTGACTCTTATAAAACTGTCCATACTAGAAGCCCCAGTGGGACGAACAGGTTGCTATATAATCCATGTCCCTAGGACAGAGGATAGAAGAGTTCGAAAAGGATTCACAGAAGTGCATGCCATGCTTCGATACTCAATCCAATGAATGGATACTGCTGAGTGGAAGCACTTTTTATGCCATGATTTATAGGGACGATGGAAGAGGATGGGATGTGATTCGGATTGGGATTATACCCTGTTAGAAACGATCCAATTTTTTATCGATGAAGACATACGAGGGATCAGGAAGATGCTCAAAGTTCAGCCACGAAAGGCTAAGAGATACTCTACTCGTTGTTACATGATCATTTGGAGTTACAAAATCCCATAACATCTCATCCCTCATACCCAGAAGGGGCTATCATGAGGAACCCAACCAAACCACCATCGCCACCACCACCCGTACTACTACTTCATTTGATTATTATTGATGGAAAGACATACCAAGAAGAAAGAAAACATTCAGCATTCAGATCGTATCATAAGATAGAATAGTAGACATTTTTACAGGAAAGTCTACAATCCTCATACAATAATGTTAACCTGCACCACCACAATCTCAGAGAAAGGCAGGATGTGAAACCAAATCTGTATGGACATACATCCATAACAAGAGAGTGAAAGGAAGGAATCCATGAACAACTTTCTCCCCATGCCTTGTGTTTCCGGTAATCAAAATCTGATACAAAGGGAAAAACAATGGCTCCACTACTTCGCCTTCTTTTTTCCTCCTCAAGCGATATTCCCATCCTTGGAGAAAGCAATCCGACGGACCTAAGTTGTTTATTTTTTTCCTCGCTGAAGGAAGAAATGTTGCATTGTATCGAAAGGCCCTGAGAGAGGTCCCTCATGCTTTCTCCCAGCCAGGTATCCGTATTCCATATATGTGAAATGATATGTAACTCGTGTCGCTCTCTCCATTTATCACTTTTATGGATTTCGGATGAAAAATCTATTCCACTACTCTCTGTTCTTCTCTTCCCCCTCCGCACATTTATATTACGACTATGACTTATACCTGAACTAACTCTACAAAGTAAGCTCCATCATCTAAAAAGTTATGCATCGGTGTGGTACGTCTTTTTGAAATGTAAAAGTGTTTTAGATTTTTTTTCTCGTCTTTTGTATTGAAATAGATGACGATCGTGCGGTGGGAACACCATTCACTCATCCCCCTCACTCTCATCCTTTGAGTCTTGGAACTAAATCCTAACTCAAAATCTGACTTTTCATTTCGATCATATCCATCCGATTTCTGTGTTCTGGATGTATGCAAAATATGTTAGAGTTGTATTAGAGTTGTATATATTCCTTGGTATACTTCATTTGAGGGAGGATGGCTGCATGTTGGCTATACATGCATAGGTTACTATATCTAGATTATGACAAGCGTAACCTTTGACTCACTCGCACCTAGTACTTATAAAGATAAGTGCTACCATGTGTCTAATATGATTTCATTTTGAAAATTGATTTTGAAGATTTAAAGACGAAATTGTTTTTTCAATCTAATTTCCACATTTCCGATATTACTTTCGGGACGGATAACGCAATTATGTCACACCATATGAAACGAAATCTGATTTGCATGTCGGGATCCTAGCTACCCGATTCGTATTCAGGGCATGTTACATTCACTAACACTATAGATGCTTTCCTCCATTAGAAATTCTACCCCAAGCTTAAGTTAAGCTAACCCACAGCCCACAACCTCCAACCTTCAACCTACATAACCTACCTACCTGCCATGCCATTTCGTTTACCTTCGTCACGCTAGTTTGTATAGAAGAGGGACTATAGACACTTTCAAAGAATAACACTAAAGGTTGATACAAGCGTAGCTAAAAGACCTCTTTCATGAAGGGAAAGGCGTGGTAACATATGGACCGCAGTGTGAGTGCCAGAGATACACATGAATGAGCGCTCGGAAATCAAGGCTTTAGTGCTACAACAGTCAACAAAACACAAACCAGTTGAAGATAATTTGGAAGATAATCGAAATAAAGGGAAAAGTTTCCATTTGTTGGGGCATTGGAAATAATTTAAAACTTGGCCATTACAACAGAATCCACACAGTCCCGTTGTACAATGTATCCCTTCAGTAGCCTGTGAAGTAAGTAGTACATGCCGAGCTCTTAAATTGCTATCAAGTTGAGGTCCTTTTGTATGAAATGCTCAGCCATCCACAAAACATCGGCAGCCAGAGTCAAAGTTGTGGTACCCCTACGGTACGTCCAACATCTCATTCCCATTTCCTACACCCTGATGTTGATGTAGTTTCTGTTCCACTTATTCACAGACATGTATCGTCATATTTCGTTCGGGTCCTCGTTATACGATCATCATCATTGCTGTACTCATCCATCCCTCGCAAATTTCATTTTTCCAATTCATTAACTTTGTCACCCGGCCACTATGCGCTAGGACATTAGGAGAGGAATCTATGTATGCATTTGATGCTTGACTCCAGTGAACCCTTCGTCGGAGGATAGAGAGGGTCCCATAAAACAGCCGAGGTGAAATACTGGAATGTATTACATTATTATGTTCATGATCCTCCATCCTCAGCGATGGTCCAACCATTACTACATACATTACATACACTCATCCCTGCAAACCCTGTCTCCCAATCTACATTGTAGTAAAGTGGAATCTGATGCACTTGGGGAAGTTGGGACTGAGCCGGGTAGAGATAGTAAAGTGCACCCTCAGAAGACATAATTGTGTCCAGCCTGTTATCTCTCCACTTTATATATTACACTCATTCCGGAGACATGGTCTCATGGTACGGTGGTAGTGGTGGAAAAGACTACGACGATCCAATGTCCTCTCTCTCTCGCACTTTCCCCAAGTTAATGCTCAATATCGGACAATCAATTACAGTGCACTTGGCGATTGGGGATGCCGAACATTCGAAGAATGTATATGCCCTATTCCATTACCATTTAGGCTATTCAATCTGGAAGGCCCATTCAGACCTACCTATTATATTACAACTGCATCGGCATTTGGGACCCCGTAAACGTATGAGTATGAAGATATCTGAGAAGAAATGGTTTTCGGGAGCGTAGGCTGTGTAGGAGGGTGTAGTGGGGTTAGGGTTAGGACACTCAATAAATCCTAATAATCCCATCAGCTGGGACTGAGATCAAATAGTCAGTCTGAACAGCCTTGTACCCAGCTGTCAATACAGGTCAGAAAGTTCCCTTAAAAGATATGAGAAGATGGGGTAGAGGCAATCGGAGGCCATTACGGGGAACCTCTTGGGTGCCATTTCAAAGTTTGGAAAAGTTTTAACATGTACGATCCATGGGAAGGATTGGGTGATCAGTGGACTTGAACAATACAACTAATCTCGTCTCGACAAACACATTCCCATTCCTCTTTGTCCCTTAGCAATCTTGGCAAGGAGCCTTCATTTCTCGCATACTTGACATCACTCTCAATCTTCATATCTCAAAATGATTCTCTCGTGGGGGTACATTTGCATTAATTTACTCCCGACGACTTCACTCTTCTTCTCTGCCTGCCTCCTCTCTTCTCTAGCGTACGTAGCTTTCCCTTTACATTATTTCCAGCATTGCTGCAGTCATAGCTAAATTAGAACAAGTCAGCGGAAAGAAATAAAACACCAAGAAAATCACATTTGGCACTTTCAAGTGGTTTTCTAGGTAAATGTTCAACTTACATCCTTCCCTAAAGACACATAAACAGAACCAAATAATTTTCTTTCGCACAGCCTGGAGACGACTCACATGCAGACAAGAGAGGAGTCAACTACCCTACATCCACCCTCTAGACCCTAACAACTCACCAACCCAAGCGACTTCAGCCTTAGCAATGATGTAAAGACGCTTCCTTCGCTTTTTATTCCTTGCGATGTCATCACAAGTTCCAAGTAGCCTTTCCTTATCTCGTAGGCTATCCATTTGTCTTTTTTTTCTTAGCCCTTATTTACTTCCAGGAGTACAATACAATAGAGAAGATGAACTTGAGATAAAATCTTACCTTTGAACAAGTCTTCGACATCCGCCACCGGAGGACTGGACTCAGCCTCGACGAACGGATCAAGAAATCCGCAAAGCAGGGCTAAATAGGTGAGTGACCATAATCGAAATATTGCTCTGGGCCGCCCTTTGGAATGATAATTGAAAGGCCAATCCATTCCACGATCAGTACCACTCAATCTGAAAAAAGACAAAAAAAAAGTTAGTCTCAATTAGTTTCCCAATTCTTCTTCATTACGTGTCCAACTATACGAAACGGATATAACAACCTTCGTCAGCAAACCTGCCCTCCCTGATCTATTGCTTGTCTAAACTACTTCCATATGATGATAATATGTAGCCGCTCTACTTTATATGGCAGGGCAGAAGGAAGTGTAAGCACGTTTATATAAACTTTGGTTTTAAGCATTCACATTGGGTGGGATCATCTTGTGGATAAGGAAAGTCAACTCTGAGGATTGAAGGGGTTTACATGTAAGCTGGAGATGATAACCTTAGTTTAGCGGTGGGGTATGTATGTAGGAAGCTGGCATGTGGAAGTTGCATGATAAGCCAGATGAGTAAACTAGTAAAAGTGTTAAAGGTGTAGGTGGTGGTGGCCAAACTGAAGAATCCAGCCCGAGAGTTAAAATTCTGCTCCTATGGTTAAACGTCAGATGCTCCTTTCACATCACACCATAAAGGAGGACAAAGGAAAATACAGTGTGATAGCCTTAAGAAGAGAGGAATCCAAGGAAACATTGGATTCCGATCCTTTGTTTCCCTTCTGTCTCGTTTCCTCTTCTCTCCAAAACTCTCAAGTTGATAAAACTAAGGACTCACATCCCATGAAATGGGGTTCAATGTTCAATGCTCAATGCAGACTTTTGCGGAGACCCACCAGCATGTTGCATGTCGGTTTGAAAACAAACTCCAAGGTACCACGGGATCCAAAAAAGGACTTTGCCAGTAGTCCCCGAAATCTGTCGTGTCGGAAGAATTTTGCAGAAGCAACCCCAGGAACTTGAGAACAAATTTAGCCTCAGACCTATGCTTGAGTGAAACTGTAAAGTGGCGTCCGAAACTCATCCTCTCCAACTCTCCACTTTCCTGAATAATTAAAACCTGTGGGACATGCAAATAGGAAATGGGAATTGCACACTCGACAGCCACTAAACCTCCTCTCTACATGTCGCCTTGTTGGATTGGATTTGCCTATTATAACAAGAGTCGTTTCTACCATGTAGTAGTAGAGACTACAAGCCCCTTCGTCCTTAGTTTCCAACGTTGTCCAACCCACCCCCTTCGTCTTATCATTGCCCTAGCAGTCCTTCCTCCTTTCCAGGAGGAACTTCTGAAGAATCTCTGATCTTGGCTGGTACACTTTGAAACCAGTCGCATGAGAATTAGCAAAAGGCCCAGCCTATGAAATGAATCCCGCTAGTTGGTCTACTAGCTATGATACGAAAGGGTAAGCGACTCAGAAAGTCACCGAACATGCAGGGACGACGAGCAGAGACTGATAATAAATACCCTTCCGTATACTATTAGTAGATACCTATAGATATAGACATAAGAACTAGGAGAGAGAGAAGAGTCGTCATAATGCATAATAGCAGTTATGTTGGAAGTGGTCCTTTTACCCAAGAATTGGAGCAACTTTGAGCCTTCCTTGCTTTTGAATCCCAACTTAGCACTAAAAACAAAGAATGGTAAAGAATAACTTTGTTCTTCATACGGATGAATTTACACGTCGACCAGTTTCACACAGATGAGATCTCCGAACAGAGAGAGAGAGAGGAGAAAAGACAAGACAAACATTTCCACCACCAATCTCCCCGTCTATATGTCCTATTACTATCTACGTATGTTGTTATCCCATTTCCCATCCTCTCTCCAACTCTAGTCGGTCGGGCAAAGTATTCACATTTCGTGTCGGAAAGAGACAAACCTGAAACAGGAGAGTGAAGATTTCTCAGTTAGTTCATCCCATCATGGAAAGCATTGACGGAGACGGTAGACAAAAGTCTCAACAGAGATTCTTCACACAGATAAAATTTCACTGCCTTGTTCGGATGAGCATTCTACTGTCAGTTCTCTTGGGTTTTAGATACAACAATCCCGTGTTCAAAATCTTCAAACTCTTCAATGTTGTTCAATGTCCTTCCAGAAACAGATAGATCGACAAGAACAGAGCCAGAGAGAGACGAACAAGATCTCTGGTGTGGTACTTCCTACTCCTGTTGTTAAAAGAATAATGGGTCCCAATCTACGTACGAGTACATATGTACATATACACATCCACATCCATGTCGAATGTCGAAACAAAATAACATTCATACTCACAGAAAACACCCATAACAACTAACAACACACCATCCTCTCGTGTACACAAAGTAAAAATAACACATACACATACACATGCATTCATGCATATCGTGGAAATCCGGATTCCCTGAGTGACTGAACCGAATCCCGGATCTCCTTGAGACTTTGATCTTAACTTTTGCAATCCATCCATGGCACAAGGACTGACGACCCTATCTTCCATTTCTCTCCGTTAACTTTATTGTTTCAAGAAGAAGAATAAGAATACCAATACCAAGCAAACCAACTATGCACCATCATCATGTCATGTCACAAGTCAACCAGCCACCATCCCTCCTACATACATACTACTATGCAGTACACACAGCCCGGACAAGGGTGACGATAAGGAGAAAAGTGACAAAAATTTCTCAACCGCTTACCCTTTTAGTCGACATTACAAATACCTTTCATTCAAGCAATAGCTCTTTTCCTCGCATACCACCACCGACTCCCGAATACCAACCCAAGTAGTGAACGCACATTATAAATAAAAAATGTGTATAAAAGGTCGGCAATAAGGGTGGGGAAGAAGAAGGACCCTAGCTTCCTACCATCCATTCTCAGTGTGTACAATATTTTGTTTCACTTTTTCTTCATCCAAGAAGACTCTCTTCTCTGGTCTCTTTGGCTTTGTGCGGATGGAAAAACTTTTCCCCCAAGATTCAAGAATCATTTCCAATGCTGAATATGTACTTTAATATATTGCATATTCTGAAAAGGTTTAGAAGAGAGAGAGACAGAGTGGAAGAGTTTTTTAAGTCTCATTCCTCATATCTTTCTGAGAGTCTCAAGCTCTTCTCAAGATTACACACACACACACTTATTCCAATATATTTCGACTTTGCATACATACACAAAGACTCAAAGACCAAGATGTCCTGGCCATCCCAGCCATTTCAGTATGGTTCTGTCGGTATGGTCACAGTACCGTAAGTGTGGGCTTTTGAAGGGTAACTCTGCTAAGTTGGTTATAAATGTGAGAGGTACCGCGACACACTTCTCGTCTTAAGAGCACATCACATGGCATTTTACTTTAACATCTTCAGTCGTAAAGTGATACACATAAAAAGCCTTAAAATGCATTCATACGGCCTAGCGCTCCTTGAGCTAGAAACTTTGCATTTAGTATTTCACGTTCAACTTCTTAATTTGACTTTATTGACTTGAGTCAAGGAGAGCTATGGTATTTCCTACTTGCCACTAAAAGTGTATAAGGCTCCCCTACTGTTCCCCTTTATAACAACATCTTACTTTACACACCACCCTCACTCTCTCATCCATCCTTGGCTTTTTACTTTTTTACTCTCGTCTAAATTTTTAATGTCACAATTGAAACTACCCCACAATTCATCCCCAATACATTCATTTTACCCAAAACACTCAAGCCGACTTGTCTTCATCTCTCTCTCTCTCTACATACGTACTACTGACTGAGCGACACATCTGTCCAACCAGAGCCCATTGGTTTAAGTGGTGGCAGTGGTGCGTGTGAGCTGGCTGAAGTATTTTAAAATCCTGCCTGATAGGAAATCAGTCAATTTTGGAAGGAGACTGTTGAGTGGAGACGGAACCAGTTTACTGATAAGCCACCCCGTATGCGCTTTTAACTTAAAACCCCTTCTGATATCCAATCTCATTCCTATGACATACCAGATATGACCACCACCACCACCAGTACCATTCCCTGAATCGAAATGCATCCGGCAAACAACCACAAGCACTACCTACTAAGAGTACTTTCCTAGATAACAACATCATAACTACTAACCGAAGAAATCTAACGAATTCCCTTCTATAATTCCAATAATTCAGTCCTCCCGGTGGATGGAATTCGGCTAGAGAAGTTTGGGAAATTCATTTTTTAAGTCCGTGTGCCCTTCTATATATGTCTATGTCTCTCTCCTCTCTTTTTCTGCCTCCCTCGTCATCTCTCTAAGGAATAAGTCTTCCTTTCGTCGTCATCCAAGATTCATCTGCTTGCTCTAAGCCTTTCATTCCGCTCATGGAAAACCTCATCACATTGCATACTAATTCTGTTTGCCTCTTGGTCTAATCAACTTTGTAGAAAAAGTATGAGTCCCCACAGTCTCTCCTAGCATATATCGGCCGGAGTCATTTGGTTTGGTCGGTAGGAGAAAGGCACATACATTCACATGGATTTGCATCAGCGGACGCAGTCGAGGATTTATTTCGTCTAATAGGAAATCCAAGTGAACAAGATCACAAGTAATATCCCTGTGTATAAACATTATTCTCGAGAGGAAAGGGGGGCTGTAATTTACAAGGAGTATGTAGTAGAGAGAGAGACTAGAGACACATGGACTTCCCCCTTCCCGTCCGTCATTAAGAAAAAGGCGAAAGCTCTCCGCTGCTAAGCGTCATAAACTAATGAGATGAAACATGAAATGACTCTCTCCAGACTCAGCATCAGGGCACTAAGTACCCTCTAAAAATAAATTTTTATGGAAAGGTTTCTTTCTGTCGAGCCCATTCTTTCCGTGTCATATTACCACCAACAAGGCCATATAAGATTCCCATCAGCCTTTTCCCTTCCTTCCCATAACTCCGTCCTCATACTTCCGAACCGGAGGAAATTATGACAGTCTTGTTGGTGGTGACCACAAAACCCAGAAACCATTTGGATGTTCGTGTCTTCGTCGTGGTGGGTTCCCAGCAGATGCACACATATTGTCTCTCCGTCCTTCCCTCACATCGTCGTCGTCATCATCATCCATCCAAGAAGATCTGTCATCCAACAGCTTGTCATCGGCCTTGTTCACTTCCACCAAGCAGCTAATCAGATTCCCACCTCAACGACCAACATACACCAACCAGTTTCCAACCCTTCTTCTTCCGTCCCGTCATTAATCCAACCGAGTAATATCTCTCATTCAACAAGAACCCGGACCACAGTGCCACATGATACATAACAGTCATAACAATTTGTCCCCAAATTAACCTCTTCTTCCCCCTTCTCGTCCCATTCCTGTCATGTCCCGGGGATCTACATTTATACCTTCACAACATACTACCAATAAAAACGTCCCAGTAGGTTAGACTCTCCTCTCACAACATTCCATGAAGAAATTCCTATTTTCCAGGTGCCTGGGTTTTGCCCTCGTTTGAGGGTGTATTAAACTTTCATAAATGTTTTATTAAGGCATATTTGACTTGTCGGCCTTAATGCAAAATGATGGCAACTTGGTAACTAGAATACATTTTTAAACTTGGGCTTACACAAGTCCTCTGCCTTCAGGCTAAATGACGTTTACAGGCAATAACCAATTTACAGAAGATTTGCAATATAAACGTGCTCAGTGTTGGGAACTCATGGTAGGTCTGGCTGTTCTCTCCGACCGAGGGTTGGTGACATAAATTGAGATAGAAGAAGGGTAGAAAGCCCTGGGCAAAAAAGAGCCATGGTGTGCTGAACCTTTTACAACAGAATATAAAATAATAATACGAACAGGTATAGAATATAGATGGAATGGAGTTTTAAAAGGAGACGGAAGTTTATTTGGAGCCAGTGAAGCACATCAGCAAAGATGAGGAGATACACCCCACGTGCTTTGGAGACTTTTTGATATTTGTTAACGGGAAATGGAGAAACCACAATTTGGAAATGAAAAAAAGACTTAATGGAAGGTAACCAACCAAGGACTGTTATCTCCTCTCTTGCTCTTGGTTCACATTGTAAAAAAGTGCAGGGTATGTCGTGCCATGTCTCATGAAATTAATAGAGAGCCACGGTTCCTGTGGTGAGCCCAATTTTTTGACAGGGGATCACCGAATTCCTTTTATTTTTTCCTCTAGACAGCCTTAGCTACTTCCACGTAGACATTTTAAATGAAAAGGACTCTCTGACACAATCAGTAGCCTGGCTTACTACTTTACAGCCCTCGCATTGATGGCATAGCTTTAAGATGGGAGGACAAAGTAAAAAAGTGTAGTGGGATCTAAGAATGAAGTAAATGGTTAATGGTAGACAGGGCACAGTTACCTAAGTGCATTTAGAAGTAGCTTTGGCTTTGGAAATTTGGAAAGAGAGAGAGAGAGTGTGTGTGTATAGTTAGTTGGTCTTGGTTGGTAGTAGTATGTAGTGGGAGAGTAAAAAAAGGTGGAAACTTGTTCTTTATAACATTACTCAAAAGAAGCCATTTGAGACTTGGACCAAGAAAAGGTCGTTATGTCTCAACTTGTAGTTTAAGAAAGAAGAAATCCAAGTTTCCTGTTCCGTAGATTACACCCCACCACTAAGATGTAAAAGAACCAAGACTCCCAAACTCAATAGAAGGGAAGGCAGGTAAATAGTATGAAATGGTGGTGGGCCCAACACTCTACCCTATAAACATATAATACTTTCTTCTTCCTACCAAATGAGAAAAGGAGGGCTGAATCTATCGCCGAATTCAACTCTTTCTCTTTTCAACATGAGGAAATTATGAGACAGTCCGAGAAAGTGTGGCTTGTCTAGTGGTGGTGGCACTCTGCATGCCCCCCTCCCTCTTATCAGGTCCTATGTATATGATGCCTGAACCCCTCTTCTAAATACATATATAGGCAAAGCCAAGTTGTACAAGTTGTCAGCATGGGGAAGTAGAATGGACCTCTTTCAAACATTATATAGAATAGAATCACACACATGGATTAGGTTTTCAAACTCGGCTGCTGAGGAACAAAAACCACTTCTCAAGATGGACATTCTTCAACCAGAGAAAGTTTGTCCGATTCGTTTTTCTTCCAGTCAACCAAACTTAACCCTTTTTATCCCTCGTCTTCTTGAGAACCTTCTCCTCTTGAATCATCATCGTCTCCTGACATGGCACACATTCACATAGACCTTCCTTGTACGTCACCCAAAGAACAGCCAACTTGTTTCCAAACATATTCAACCCACCTTCAACTCAACCTCGAGAAAAAAACACCTCCACCACCAGCACCACCAACATCATATCATCAGCCGTGTTCTATGTTAAATGTACATACATACTAAGATACATGCACAAGTCCTTAAAAGATCCGGTTTCAACTTCAACAATGCCCATTTCCAAGGAAATTTCTTCAATGATCCTTCCTTGGCCCGCATGGCCCATGAATCCATCCAACTTCCAACCCAGGAGGACCAGCAGATTGCAGAAGCTTTAATACTTACAATGAGAACAATTTCTTTAGTAAGCAAGCCGGACTATTTATCTAATGCTGAATGATCCTATACGTTATGTCGGTTATGTTATGTTCCACTGTTATTTCATTCTATGTGAAAAACTCTGGCAGCAGAATATTATTGTCCGAAAAAAGCACAATATGCTCCCAACTGGGAATTTCTCACAGAGTTGAAAACGAGAGGCTATTATTGTTGTCCTTCTAGAAAGTAGCAGTTTTTGGAGAGGGCCGTCTTCTCGGCCCTTCTTGTGGTTCGGAACATTGTATGCTGGCTACGTAGTATGTACTTTGTATTACCGAAAGACGACTATATTATTATACTGCCTGATTCGGTTCAGTTCCTCCGAATCTGATGGCGTAAATAACTGGAGAGGTCTTCTGTACCGCGGACACAGCAGGGTGATGTCTATTTCTCGTCTCTGGGTTATTGTATCCTCATAGCCGTCTTCTTGTGAAACTTGTGATCATCTGCTCCTTCCATGCGGGTACTACAGATAGGTACAATACACTCGGGGGAAATGGTGCTCAGTCAGTTCCCTTATTAGGGTTCAGCATGTGCCGATGCTTGACCAGAGTACAAAAGGGAAGAAATTGGACAATGCAATGTGATGCCCGAAATGAGAAAACCAGATCTTTGTGTCACTCATTACGTATCATCAAGTAACCATTACTGGATTCTGATTTAGGATTTACTACTAGGCCCAACTGTAATTTCTTCCCAGATTTCTCTCATCAAACTGCCCTTTTCCCGATTCCCTTTCTATAATAATACGGTAAAACTAAAGTTGGATCTGGAACTGACTCTGGAAATGTGTGGGGTCGTAGATATATATAGAGAGAGGTATTGTACAGTCATGATTGGAAGTAGTAGTTTAGTGGAGTCGGGGTGCATTTATTCTATTCCAGAGATCCAGAATCCAGATCCAGGCAGAAGACTTTGGGATTTTTACAACTTCCACTTTTTTCCAGTTAGCGTTTCCACCCGACCATCTACTCTTCCCTGGTTTACGAGGAAAGGGAGTTTTGAACCGATCCTGCCAAGCCGGGCGGATGAAGGAACAATAGTTCTGGAAACTATCTGTCTCAATAAATAAATGGATGGGTGGGGACTGGTGGAAATTCAAACCCATAAATGACGACTGGGATGTGGACTCTGACTTTTGCACAAACAAATAAGTCATTGAGTCAACTTTCCAAGCTTGGAGTTTGTTTTAATAGACAAAGTTCTAGGAGAGTCAGTCGACACTTGATTAAGCATAGGAACATGGATTGTTGAAGTCAAAACTCATAATTCACCAGCCAGGATGGAAAAAATAGGTTCACCATAGAGGCCTAAACTCCAGCAGACCGGTCTCGTTAATCACGCAAAAGGCGCAGTTTATTACTTCAGAACAGCCAACAAGACTTCTTTGGCTTGTTGCAGTATCTTCTTAAGACCAGAAACTAAGTAACTAAATGGCTTGGGAAGCCCCTCCATGAGTTTACTTAGCTTTACTAACAAGAGAGATATTTCCACTCATCCATCCGTGCTCAAAATTTGTCAACTTTACTTAAGCTGGAAGGGTGACATTGTAAAGCAACCGGGTGGGTGGGTACAGAAGATAGGAAAGTTACACCAGGCCCGGCCCGAGGAGACAGTAGTATGTACCGTACAAATTGGAACGGTTTTAAATAGAAAATACATCTCTGGAAATATATGAGGTAGTCATATACACATAACATTTGTAGTAGTACTGTCATCCCATCATGAGACCGTTTGTCAACGACGGAAGTAGTTACTTCATTATTCGGTATTCGTCTTGAACTTTAGGCAGGCGGGCCCAACTTTTCAGCAGTTGGGGCTAGGAAATGAGTAAACGAGGCAGAAGATCTTCGACAGTGTTCAGGCCCAAGTGAATCAAGACGCCCTCACATCCAGATCCACCAACAGAAGAGAAAGTCAAATTATATGAATAATGAAGGATGCGAACAAATAAAGCAATTAAACCCTCGTTAACTAATACTCCATGACTTAATTGCTGAACTCAGGCTCATTCACTCTTATTAATTTTCTCATCAAACACCCTAGGCAAAGTTTGTACAAGGCTGGTGTACCGTATGCCCTTCATTTTGAAATTAAATGAGTCCCATCAGCAGTAGGAGAAATCAGTTGATGAACAACAGCTGCCTACAGCCTCAGTCCTACAGAAGAGTCCTTGTCACTTTCATCTCATTTCACACGTCATTTCAATCATAACCCTGACTACTCACCTTCCTTTGAGGGGTAACATTAGGGATAATGAGTGGTAGCCAGAATCACGTCTCGAAAACATTCATCAACTAATAAGTAGGAGAGACTGGGAAGTACATGCGGGCTAACGAACTCTCTGTCCGCAGTCCCCACTCCACATTCCACATTATACAATGTCTTCTCCTAGTGTCTGGCTGATCAATCATACTTCTCTTGAGAGAGATCGATCTAACATTCCTGGAGCACATTGTAGCTGGCTGCAAAGAGACTGAGAGAGAGGACTGCTACTATCTGATGCTCCAGATGAATCAAGTGGTATTTTTGGCTTGGAGAAAGCAGGAAGGGGGAGTATAATGGGGTGATATATGGCAGAGGTGAAGTATATGCTGTCAGAGAGGCGAGTGAGACCATTTTGGTTCAGGTTCACTTAAGTCAACGGCATCACGAACTACCCTTGCCTTCCTTGGCCGTCCAGAAGACAGACGGATGGATATCTTTCTTCTTAGAGAGGAGAGGGAAGCGGGTAGTAGAAGGGATAGGTTAGGTTGAGGAGGCACATTTTCCACATCAAAATTGGGCTATTCAAGAAAGAGATAGTGGGAAGATGAAAAGGATGAGACTGGAAGGAGTGAAACAAACACCGGGAGGACGAGAGTTAGAAATTGTATTAAGGAAGCATCCAAACTCAGCGATAAATCGGGTTAAATCGGAGGAATATATCAGTCCACCAAGACATATCCCCAGGAAAATTTATGACCACAATTTCGCTAATGGAAAACACTTTCCATTCCTGTCACGACAATACAACACAATAACACAAGCATTACCCACACAACGGACAGAGTCGACAGGAGAAGACGGACCCATGGCATCGGGAGCCAACCACTACCAAACCTAGGAGTTCCATCCAACCCGACCCTTCTTCTCCTTCCTCCTTGTTTGTTGACGAAAGAGGAAATGCACCCGACCCAAGGATACGTATTTCACCCGGGTAGTAGTAGTCGTCTATGTTATGTACTCTCTAGCCCTTCCTGTCTCCAATCTCCTTTCTCGGATAAAATGCCTTCTATTATGTCGCACTTATTAGCCTATTTTTCTTCACAAATTGAAAATATACTCCAACTACAGTGTCGAGACGACTGAGGAACGATCATGACCATCAGTGACTCGATATAGGAGAGCATTGATGTCCCATTCTGTCAACAATTATAGGCCCACTTGTCCTCCTCCTTCAACAATAACAACTTCATGTCTTTTTACTCCACTTACTATGTACAGTTGTATGTACTTGTATCCTGGCATATCTACTTACTTACACAATATACCATCCTCACGATCCTCATCTCCATTTTCACCCGCAGCAGCCTTCTTACATTCAATAAAAATAGGATTTTGTCCGCTTCCACTCCATTCCATACACTTTCCCTTGCCATTTCCAACACTGTCGCACATTAGGAACAACACTCATCCCCACTCTTCAAATGTAAAGCCATCGAATAATAAGAGGGAGTTCGGCTGAACTTTCCTAAATTATTATACGAATTCATGCAACGACTGTGTACTATAACACAGGGGGGCTATGTTTTATACGCTACAGATAAAAGACAGCCCCGGTGAAGAAGACTACGTGAGTACCTTAGTTCCCCTCGATTCAACAACTTCATATTTATAAAGCCGAAGTAAAACATTTCCTAAACCAGTAAAGTCGTCCACTTCTGACAAGCTTGTAGGAAATCCTATGGAAACGTACGTGATGACGATGTTTTACCTCCTCGGGTGATATGGTATTGGAATTTGGAATGGTGCATGGTGTGGTGGTTTGAGACGTACAAACAAATCAAATCTCGTCTCAAATACTTCAGCAGAAGGATTTATCTACTTTCCTAGTCATTTAACAAACATGACCAATCCCAGTTTTATTTTAAATCCCCATCAGTTTGCAAACAGAGAGAGAGAGAGAGATTGAGAGACTATTTCCTTCCTTCCTGTTCCATCCTCTCTGTACAAGATATTTGTTGGCCTACTAGGCTAGGCTACTAGCCAGCTAAAAACAAAGTACCCACCACCAGCAGTCGACTGCGTATCAGCATTGCACAATTACTAGGAAACATGGGAGCAGAATTTCTCATCCGACTAATGCCGTGCGTGTTGTAAATTTGTAAATCTGCAGTCATCATCTTCGTAAAGTAAAAAAATGTGTTTATCATCCAGTGTAGCCTGCATGTAGCTCTGTTATTCTAGCACGGACCGATGACACATTTCCCATCCTTTTCTAACGGGACCCAGCATGCAACCCTGACGAGCCTGACACTATCCAAAAAACTAAGATTGATGGATCGACGGCTAATTATTTTGAAAAGTTGGAAACACACATTACAAATTATGTTCCTGTCTCTGCCATTTCTTCCTCCTCCCTTATTTGTTCCCTGTCTAACCTCATCTCTGTCTCCTTTGCCTTCTGCCTTGTCTTGTACAACTAGCACAGAGGCTAATGGGAAGAGAAAGCATTAAAGCACGAGGCTAGCCATAATAAAGTCAGTTTAACTTAAGGAACCCGTCTTCATTCCTCTTCCATACTGTATCTGAACAACGGCGAGAATAATCAGGAATGCAGGCAGGTATGTCAGGTCTCTTAGACTCGGAGTAATATATGAACTTCCACTCTCGGGCCCTTTACTTTACCAGCCAACAACATATTTATCTCAATTCGGAATTCTCCATACCATTAGCTGGACAGACACCTCTACAAACGCTTCAAGCTCCTTCATGCCCATTCACAGTTTAAAGTCTCAACTTTAGACACAGAGGCAACTTAAGAAATGTAGCTACTACATACTTGGATCTTGGATTCGATACGTCTCCACACATTATGCTGAACAATGGAAGGATGGAGTTAAAAAAACAGGAAAATACGATCTGATCTCTGCATATTTCTGGGGGAGTTGTGTTGTTGTGTAATGGAAGTAATTATTTGGCAACTTACTGGAATGCTGATTTGTCATGTTCTGTCAATTTGTTGTGCAAGAGGTCTTTGTTCCTCTCTTCTTTAAGCAGAATGGGGTGCTGGTAGCCTTACTGTATACAATTCTCCTGTGCCTGGAGTAACTCTTGTGGATTCCCGATTCGAAAGTTGAGGATAGGAATACATTTAACGTTTATATAGCAGGAAGAAACAGCACAAAACACGAGACGAGGCGAGGTATGCATTGCATTTGACGGCTCACTCAACTCGACTCACTTCTTTAGATTCCTTTCTCACATTTTACTTGGCTTCCTCTCTCAAATTATTTTCTTACAGCACATAATATACAACAACTTAAATACCCCCTACTACATACAACATACATCCAATCCAGCAAGGCCAGACCCGACAGAAGTGGCAATGGCATGCAATAATTAATACAACACCCCCCAGTAGCCGCTATGTATAGGAATTTAATCTATATAATATTATTATAGGCTTCTTAGGCCTTTATCCATTATCAGATGTAGTCCTATCCCATATGTCCTGGTTGTATGCTTTTTGCTCATTTCTCCATCTCCAAAAGTTACTTTTCTAAAGCTTCTAGTCACTCCTTCGTTCACAAACACAAGGAAGTATAATGCCTAATACTATGAGCCGATGAGGTTGAGGAAGAAAATGTTGATGGTTGATTGTTGAGGTCGCAGCAGAGTTAATAGGTAGACTGTTGATGTTATTCTACGTGGAATTGGCTCGGATCTGGGGGTGATATTGAATATCGGGTATCCAATATCTTACAAGTCTACAACATCATCACCACCACCTCCTGATTAGTTAGACAAGGAAAAAAAGAGTTAAGACAAAAATGTTTCCAATGGTCCTCGGATGTTGTATGTACTACGGTGGTACGTGTGGTGGTTGTTTTTAAGAGACCCTGACAAATAGATGGACGGAGTCCAGGATGATGATGATACTGCACTGACTCCGAATGAAGACTGCTGAGTTTCCTCCAGTACTCTCTCGGTATCTTTCACTTGAGCTCTGTGGGGAAAGCATTTGAACATGAGGCGAGGAGACCAGCTCGGGAGTCTCACACATTTAGAGCCAGCCTTTCATAGGATGTATGTTTAGAAGTTTGGAAGGGTGGTGGTGGTGTATTTGGTTGATGGTCGCGTGGTAGTTGGTACATAGTAGGATACGGTATCGAGTATGGTATTCAATTCAAGCACATCCACTTTGTTTTTAGAATGGTATTGAATCGGTTCGGTGCGTGGCCTGGCCATGATGTGATGCCCAAAGTAAAATTTGTATTTGATATTTGTTGATATTCTCTTCTCAATTCTTCAGCATTTCTGGTTCTTTTCCCTCTGGCCTTCCTTCCTTCCAAAATTCCAAGTACACATGGACACTAAAAACTTCTTAGCGTTTTCAATCCAAAGTTCTACAGTGCAACTTCGAATCTAGAATCAAGCCAAGCCAACCGACTTCGTGAAGTCGACCATGCTCGATCTCCTCTGTCTCTCAAGTCTCAGCAATCCTTTTATTCAGTTGCAGTTGTACAGTTTGTACTTGAATGTACTTGATATATACTTGAACCTATGCCTCTATAATGTTATGAAGAGGACAGAGAGGAGACATACGACGACGGATTTGAATCTGTGAATCGATTCCATAGAAAACGGGTCCCTTTCTCACCCTGAATGCGAAATGTGAATTGCGAGTCGCGAATCCTCTTCTTAACTCTTGTCAAGAAGAGTGGAAGAAGAATAGTTCAAAAACTTATTGAACACAACTGTTTCCCATCGATTGCACAATCCTTTCTAGTGTTTTATAAAACGGGAATGTCGAATGTTGAATGTCTTCCTCCTCACCACACTTAATCACCTCTCATGCTCAACTCATCAAATTATAGGGAAATCACAAGAATAAACGAGGTGCATGGGATCACACTTCTTGTTCACGTCCTTGTCTTCCACAGCCTTTCTTCAACTCTTTTTTTTTATTCTCCTCGTTTTATCAATAAAAACTGTCTTGTGTCATCCATCTGGAAAAATCAGTTGGAGCATATAGCGTTTATGGTATTTAAGCTCCTTGTCGAGGAATATAAAACATCTCGAGCTGGATACAGCAGGCAGGCAGCCTACTTAGTATATTTTTTACTCTGACACTTTATTCTACTTTCAGGCTTCAATATTAAAGCACCATTCGTTTCATAGGCGAAGAAGTTTTGGTAGATCTGAATGAGATTCATTCCGACCTCCTAGTTTCAGACACATTAGAACAGTACAACCTTACAACAACGTTACAAGTCTAACTGGTTGGATATCTTCTGTCATTTGTAATATCGGATCTAACTCTCTTGCTGGCCTAACATTTTCTCGAAATCCATCTATTCATTCGTAATTCCATAATCCTCTTCTGTACACTTTCATCCGCGTGAACTGTTGTATGCATAAAAGTCCTAGCTAAACTCTTCTGTAGAGGAGGCTCTACAGAAGCCTTCCATCCAATCTAACTATTCAACTATCCAACTGCTAAGCAAATTCCCTTTATTTAATCTGTAAAGTAAATTTGGAGGATTCAAGCCGATTTCCCTTGGAACAACTTCCCTTTTTATTTCATAAGTTATATTGAATCGGGGCATTCAACATTGGAAACTTTGTCTATTTCTCTTGGTTTCAGTCTCTATCTTTTCAGGCAGCCGATTCCATTACATATTCTATGCAATGCTGGAGCAGAAGTGTATGTGTAGTTAGTTCGGAGTACCCGGTTGAAAGTAGCAAGTTAAGTGGGGTCTCTCCTAACAAGTCCAACTAAAACCGAGCTTCTTGAGCAATGGCATTTGGAATCTGTGTAAATCCTGGCTGGAAGCTATAGAAGTGACTTCACTGTTGTACACCAGTACCCACCCCGGTGGTAATAGATTTCGTCGACAGACATAAATAGGAATATGAATTTGACTACTTGACTACCGAACGATGATTCTCAGCTACCAATTTGGCAGTGGCTATGTGGCTCCAGTTGGCCTGGCTCGTGTTCGTCCATGGGGTGAAAGTGGCTGAATATATCACGTGAAATCATTCAGAATCGGAGTGAATAATGAAAATTGCAGGAGGAGACACGAAGTATAGAGAGTCAAAAAACGGGAAACTTTTAGCTATGCATACATTCACATAGAGAACTCCTCTACCATTTCACGCATCAATTTACTCCCACAAGAATTTCTCAAGTACAATTGTACAATGAGAAATATTGTGGAAGATCGGCCAACTGATGCGTTGCCCTATCATGATGATCATTGTTCGTACATCAGCATACATACACCCCGTCATATGCTTCATAGGAAAATAGTGATAGTGATGATGGTGGTTCCATTTTTTTCCTCCCGAAAATTGCCCTCAATACTGAAAAGTATGAAACGAAATAGAGGACAAGTGTAGAAGCAGATATGGGGAAGGAGGAAGCAAATCTTTTTGATAACCACATTTCGGCTACAACATGATAATGCAAATGGATCCATAAAATTCCTACGAAATGATTCTCTAACAAAAGGATGATGATGATCGTGAGGGATTCAACAACTGAAATCCAGGAATAAAGATCCATTCCTTCTCTTTTGCGAATTCCGCTTAGCACATTGCTTTCCTCGCCTTGTTTGAATCACCATCCCCGAAATCACTATCATCCCATCACACCAGGATTTCATATATATTTTGTACATAAGACCCTCTCATTCCATCACCACCACCACCACCGCCATCCCATCACTATCAACTATCAGAAAGCCATTCTTAAGAAGGCCAACTTCTTTCTCATTCCTCTCTCCATAAAGTGTTTAAAGTAGGTATACAAGTCGGGGAATAGCTCATAGCTTGTTAGCCATTTACAAGAGATGCAGGAGGACCAGGAGGTAGCGTCGTCGAGACCATAGGAGGAAGAAGAAGAGTGGAGACGGTCAATGCACTTTTTTTATCCTCACGACTTAGTTTTTCTTATGATGATCTCCTTGTCCTCAGTTCTGAACTACATAAATAATATATTACGTCCATCCCTTCCTCTCTACATCCTTAGGATACATGTATTCAGCCAATACATATTTCTCGATTTTTTTTACCCCATTTCACATTTCACATATAAAACATAAAATCACATATCCGGTAACCTATCACCCACAGATCTTCACTCCAACTCCTACACCAGCCGTCTTCCCATGGTCTTGAGATTGTACTTTAGTACCAAGTACCCCAGCTTCCCCCATGAATTTTGTCCTCATGTTAACCATAGAACACTGAAGCGTAAGGAGAAATGATGTCGGTCAGAGTGGACAGAAAAAAGTCCGTAGTTGCAATAAGAGCGGAAAGAAAGACGGAAGGAAGAAAGCAAGTCATAATCTAACAAGAGCGACCTTAAGACGATCGATTCCACCTCAACAACCATAACTCTCTTTATAGCCCATCCTATCTTGAGCAAATTTGCCAAAATGATCATCTCACCCGGCTCTTTTTCTCACTCCCGTCTACCTCCCTTCAAACTGACAGGAGGACAGCCACCACTGCCAGCAAGCAAGTATGTGGTACCTCACGACCTGGACCATACAGTACCAGCAGTTCCATCAATCCCAACCAGTACCCCACCGCACACACTTACCAAGGAAACGAAAAAAGCCTAACCACTTGCTCTGACACATTCTAAACATTTTCATTCTCATCCAATAACTTCTTCTTCAATTCAACTACTTCATTCTGATTGTGAGGATCCAATATTGCCACGTACTCATAAAAAGAGCTAGGATGGAATATTACATAACCTCCTTCCTCGAAGGGAGGAGGACGAGGTAGATTTGCTAGATGGCCCATATTCCCATCACTTTATAGTCGAATATATAAAAGAAACTCCTCAAGTTTTACCATTTTATGTACTTTCGAAAATCAAAGGAGAAATAACTCTACAAGAAGTACGAACTATTTGGACTATTGGCTACAGGAGAAGTTATAGAGGCTCCGATAAATCATGATTTCCTTGATGCTTCAGTTTTTGAAATCTGACAAGTTACAACCCTACATACGGTGTAGATGATGTAGGTAGGATCTTAAATCCCAACCCAGTGCTATATTATGTCCTACTGCCTACTTACTACCCACCACCATACCACTACTTCGTATCTTTGGTATCTCATCCTTTTTCTTCCTCATGATTGGAAGGAACAAGGCTTTTATAAGATTGATTTGAAGCAGGGATGCTGGAATCCCATTTTATAATATTGTTCAAGAGCGGAAATTGATTTACTCTCTTCTATGTAATACCTATTCTCCCTATTGTAGAGGAAGGGAAAGCAATTTTTCAAGAATGAAGGCTATTCAGCTCTCTCTGCCATGTGTAGGAATTTATTACAGACGAGTTACGAGGTAGAGGAGGCTAATCACATACAATAATCCTTTTAAGTATGCATGACCTCAGTTGAGGGAATATAATATGAGAGGAAAAAACGTCTAATAAAAATTCGTTTTTCGAAAAATTCTTTTTATCTTAATGCGGATGACGAAAGAATGTAATGGCTTTTATTACGAAGCATTATCTCCCTACCTTCGCCTAGATTTCCTTTTAAGATCGTGTAAGCGAGACGGGAGTGGAGATAAGGGCCATGGGAACAGGGCAGATAAGTCTCTTACCTAATGGCCTTTCTTGAATTACCTACAATCCTTGTAGCCATAATATCCTACTTGAATACCTCATGTACTTTTCCATACGCTGAATTCAGCCATAGACTCACTCACACTGATGGTTTAGGCAGTTAATAGTTAGTTGATACATAGTTGGAACGTTGAAAGCTATATACACCAACACTCTTTCTAGACTATCGGTTAGTATCAACCACGAACCATCGGAATCCATTCATATCCTTTCAGATTACAAAGCATAATATCGCATATCCTATTCTTTCTCTTCTGCTGGAGAATGAAAAAAAAACCCAGGCTGATGGAAGAAGAGTCAAGTCTGTAGGAGACTCAGAGTCTCAAAGTTCACAGTTGTTTTGTGTTCCTCCTGCCAAAAAATTTATATTCTAGGTCCAATTTCAAGATAAGCTGGAAAATAAACCTTCTGCTCTTAGACAATCTTTACTGACTCTTTATAATATACTTGTTTGGAGTAACAAGCTCTACTTTTCTTCAACATCCGATCATCCCATTCAACTATCCTTCTTTCTTGTAATAATAAGAAGATCCGTCTTTTATATACACCAATACACCATGCCGTGAAGCATACTAGCCTCCTCGGTGTATATAGTCGTCCTAAGGATATTATGCAAGTGGAAGGACAGGCAACAGGGAATCCGGACGTGTACGAGATACTTATCCATGCATGTTTATATTCCTCCAGTTGAGAAAAGTTGATAAATTTCGTCACCAGAAAATCTCAACATTTTTCTGTTACACTTTCCAGTTTACTTACACACTTTATAGACAGGGACACCAGCAGATACCAGAGACAAGACGACCCCACCACCACTACCACCCATTGCTGGAGGTTACATGTGATGATAAATTACCCGATAAGATGAAGGAACTTCCTCACATAATAATACAACTGCTAGAGCTTCTAAATTCTAAATTCTAGAATCTATTCCTTCCAAAGAGTTGCTTATACATAAACATAGAGCGTAAACTTATAGAAACAGAATAGGAAGAAACTAAGAAGCTTGGTTGGTGTGTCGTGTAAATATTAATATTATAAGTAGATAGGTATGTATAGCGGAGGTAGTTCAAAGACTCAAACTCTTCATACTTTCTGTTGTCTGAGCGAAAGAAAAAAGTTGATATTTTTCGGACAAAATTGAAAAGTTTAGTTTCGTATACTTTAGAAAACACACTCATCATTAAAAAACTTTTCCCACTCTCTTAAATATTTATTCTTTGCAAACAGTCAGACGACGGAAAAACGGCGGACGCTTTTCCATTAAAGTTATTACAATTTAGAATTCCTTGAAAATAATTAAATCTTTTTTTTTACTCTGCTTAGGATGTTCCGAGTAGCTATTTACAAGCTACAAGCTACCTTTTCGTTGTCTCTCTCTCTCCCTCTAAGCATAAAAAACAAATCCGTATGGTTCTCCATCTCGAAAGCCTTGTTGATGCTATATATAACACCCACCACTGCTTTCTATTATAAAATGTAGACTCATTAATGTATTACGGAATCAGGACATAACTCCTATATTTATATCTCCGTGAAGGTAAACCAAATGCATAAATGACACCCACTACGCCCTATATGCTCTTGTCATCTCTCAACATGTCACATTAATTACATCTGTACGAGTGCAAGTGACATAGTTTTCTCTTCATCCTAGTCCCTCCGGGATGGATTTCAAACTAATTTCATTTCTGGATTAAAGTTTTACACACACATCACAACACAACATAATGATCTAACACGTCTTCTTGAGATGAAGTCTTCAAAAGACTCTTCTAGAACTTCTAGTCGTCTAACCCCTCCTTTCCGATAAGGCTCTTCTCAAGTTGTTATAACTTTGTATCAAAGTTAATACTAATATGTAGCAAGCAGGAAACACCATTATCCCTTCTCGAACTGCCATTTCAAATTACAGGAAATTCCGCACATGCCAATCTCATGCATAAATACATATTACGGATCTTTAGATCTTTTTTGATGCACAAACAAGATTTATTTTTTTCCACCTCTACCCTCTATCCATAAGCAGTCACATAAAACCTTCATACCCCATGCATTGACTCCTCTACATATATATATTTAGAAGATTTCACAGAATTCCTTACGCTTTGCAATTTGTAATGTTTGCTTACTACCAACAACCGGAGAGAAGAACAATGGAAATGGCAAACTCGAAGCAGAAAAATACCAACCGACCGTATCCATGCAATTCATTCGCAGTAGGATTGAGTAGTTCATAGGGCTCCACACTACAATTCGGCATCCACTGACAAGTCTGACGGATGGGAAATATGCCGATTTCCCACAAAGGAATGCGCTATTTTTAATAGCCTTTGTAATAATAATGAAGACATAATAACCTTCATTATTTATTCATCATAATTCATTATTACGATTGTAAGAGTTATAGGCAGGCAGGACTCTTCTGGGTTCCTTCCTACCCTCCCTGGCTACTGTTACCAAAAGACCTCCTTAGCCATACGTTACGTACTTCTTGCAATCTTCCAATCCGTCATTATGCTATTATCCTCGTGGTGGTGGTGGTGGTGGTTCATATGATTCATGTCCCTTATTTTTCAGCAGAGTAGTTGGAGTTAATTGCATTGCGAATTGCATTACAACTTTTATGAGTTTACGCATAGTTTGAGCATTCATCATCATAATCTTATGACACACAATACCCTTTCTTGGCCATAGAACATAAATGTTTATCGGGTGGCTCGAACAAGCCTCCATTCGGTCATTAAACCAGGGGGTAGTTTACTATTAATATTATCTATATTAAAACGGACAGGCTGTTTTATCCTCCACACCTTCAACCTCAGCTATTATTAAATTATGATCCTCATAACTAGAAAGCCTAATAATTCCTCGTATTAATCCATCAAAGACGTTTATGACATGTGGAGGGGCTTCTTCAAGGAAATACCAGGGAATTTAGAAAGCATGGACTTCGGACTCTTCTTAACTCCTAATTTCGGTGCAGAGGGTTTTGACAGCTTAGATTCTAGACTCTTCTTGACTCTCGAGAGCCCCCACTGCACTGGCATGCCTCTCCACTTTTATCATATTAAAGATTTTAGATTCTGGTCAATAATTCCGGTTCAAATGTGTAATAGGTATGTAGTAGGTAATAAGTATAAAATGGTTGAAAGCCCTATGGGCATAAGTATAAGAAAGGCAGTAAGGAAGAGCAAAATGGAGGACGACGATGTTAGTTAAGGAAAAAGCCTCACAACCCTCACAACCTTTTGTTACGTACAGATTCATAACAGAACCTTTGCAGCCGAACAAGAAGTTTTCAACATTTCAACTGGCCCGAGCAATACATGTACGAGTACATCTAAAGCTGTATTATTCTGTCCGTATGTACAAGCACAAGGAAGGTTACTATTGAGGAATACGAATAACCTGCATTGCATCTGCATGACCAAGAAGAACTCTTCACGAAAGTCTTAGGAACTCTTAAGAAGGACGGATTGAACTTCTTATAATAAAGAATCAGCAGATGAAGAAGAAGTTGCCCTTTCCATCTTATCATATATTATTCCTATAATAATAATAATATCATTCCTAGCCTGTATTTACTAGTACTCGTACAGCCCAACAACAAGCCGATCTATCATTTCTTCGTACTAACTTTTTCATGCAAAAATTTCTCTTCCTTTCAGCTTGAGGATAGGACAGATTAAGGAATGAAATCGACTTTGCTTGTATTCAATATTTCTTGATTTCCTCGTAAATAAATGCAAGTCTCTAGAAAATGAAACGTTAAATAGTTGAATTTACAGATACTCACCTTCAACGACTTTATCCATCCCCTACATCCATTTGTAGTCAGTTAGGAGTTTACTTCACGGCGGTCATATCGATATTAAAATTATAAATTACAATATCTGTGATAATCCGAATATTCCAATACATCCGTGGCCTTCCAGCATCCAATTTCCAGCTAATCCAACATATCCTTTAATGGGATTAGGATTTAATACATGGACACGAACGGGCCATGTCCAACCGATTCGGTATCAATGTCAAAATCCAAGAACGGTCACACAGATTATGATTTACACGGACAGATATGTTTCACAGGAGATATTCAATATTTATCTGATGACACACGGAAATGGCACGAACTCACATAACACCACATACACCGATCAAGGAAATTTTATAACGAGACAACACTATGAGAACAAAGTGAGGAAACTATGAAATCTTATTAAAACAACTTGAGATGCCAACGATGGTAAGGAATCAGGTCGGTCTTTCGGTGATAGGGAATGACGACGACGATGAAGAAGAAGAAGAAGGAGGACGGAGTATTATAATTTATTTATTTTAATGATCCCAGGTAGACTACACCTACATAGCCTACACGGTGAACGGTGTGTACGTATTGAATAATTGGATTTGGGATTAGAATGAAGAGAAGGACACGCTGAGTGGAATTCCACCACCCCCACTATTAAAGGTGAGGGTTGTCGGAGAATTATTTAGCGGAGATCGGGACTTATATATTTAGACACCACCACCGTCACTAATTTGATGACTGTTGCTCCGACTATTCCCTTCGAAACCGTTCTGTCTCTCTCTTCTCTTCAAGTCTTGACTCTTGACTTTGTCTCCTCTGACTCACCGAAGAATCCTTTCTCCTGAAGTTTTTGAAGTTCTGGTCCCGAATCAGATTGAAGGGCAGGCAGGCCGAAAACAAACCAGTACCACACTCTTGTGTTCTTTACGTTTCGAGAGGATGACAGAATTGGTCCCTGTAGCTTCAGGAATGTCAGAGAGTTCCACAATCAGTGCTTATAGCTTTTAGCTTTATTACTCTGTTCGGGTAAATGGTTAGAATTTGGTTTCCTATCGGGAAAAATTCGTATGGTTGATGATGATGATGGTTTTTGGTGTGGCTATCGAATCGAACTCGTATCTTACTTTGTGAGAGGAGGCAAAAGTGCCAGGAATAATGTCGAAGGAATAACAATCCATACAAAGTAAGGCTAAGGCAGTTTATGAGAGAGCTGAGACGAGAGAGGCTCCTTTGGCTTATCTCCTGTCCTCTTCTACTACCACGGGAATATAATAAGATATAAAGTATGTTGAAATAATAATGGTAGGAAATATCAGAATATTTTATATTATGTCTAATATCCTCTCCTATCTCTCCCTCCCTTGATAAGGCTGTAAAAAGGTTCAGGTATTTGAGAGGTGGCTTTGGTATTGGTGGTGGTGGTGGTGGTGGTGGTGGTGTGGTGGACCTGGTGGTGTTAGAATGTTGGAGTGCTTGAGATTGTTAGCCCAGGAGGAACTTCTTCGTGGATTTCATTCTCAAACAACAATCTCCTATCCTAGCTCTTACAGATTCAAGAAAGAAACCTAAGCTGAAGGAAAATATAATATATTATATGTACTATTTTATATACGGCAGAAAGTATGTATATGGACCTCTTATTAGAGACAAGGCTGGTTTTTACTCTCTAAAAGCTACCTCGTCGAACGAACCATTCCAATCGCTTAGAGCGAGTTCCCTACTGCCATTTCGTCCTCTAGCTTATACATTTTGAATTGTAGGTTTGGGCAAGATAGAAGAAAAACATTGACAAGGTTTAGAAACGAGAGGGATGATGAGGAACATGTTCGTATGTATCATGTTCTTTCGTATTGGTAGTACAGCCGTGGAGGACGGACGTGAAATATCACGAAAGGGATGCAGGAGGACCACGATCACGAATATCGTACCACGGTATCTAAAACCTTCCCTCTACCAACGAATACTTTCCATGGGGTTGAACAGTCAACAGTAGGGATACCTACCATTCAACATTCAAGCAAGTTGAGGCTGAGGATCATTTCATGAGGGCAGCAAAACTAAGCTTCACAGGAATATCTGCAATCCAACAAATAATGCTAAGGGAATTACATGTACAAGATAGAGGGACAGACGGACGGCGAGAGAGGAGATCTGTTTTAAAAAGAATGAACACATTCAGGTCCTCCATATCATCATCATCGTCTACTATGTACAAGCAACACTGTCCTATCTGGCTGTACATACATACTAGGTGTTACAAAATGAAATTCTGTATGGAATCGAATGGTGATGCGGTGCACAAGAGTGCATAATTCCTAGCCGTACGTATTATATAGATTACTTATGAGTGGAATGATAATGTCTATAGGGCTATCTTCTTAGATGGAATTACATATTGGAGAGGTATAATAAAGCTGCATCACTTTATGATGGAGAATTAGTTACTTATAGCTGTAGTTGCATCGGATAAAGTTATATACTGTACTACGGCGGGGCTGATGCTGGGGGATCGGATCCGTCCGTCCGTATAGGGAACACAGGGTTGGTTTCGAAAGCCAGTTACAGGATACAACAATAGCGGAGAGAGGACAACAAAACAGCAGAAATTCCGCTTGCCTTGTTGCTAGATTTAAAAAAGTATGGCCAGAGACGCTCCGAAGTCTTTGGAGCTTTTTATCTCCTACGAGCAAAACTGCTTTTTAACAAAACGGACGTATAAATCGATGCATAGGATACAGGGTGGTGGGTGTGTGGACGGGAAGTGGAATGCAATCCGAATGCAATAATACAACAGGGATCTAAAGAAAGACTAGTTGTTACTTAAATCCTTAATCCGAAATGAAATCCCAGGGAGTATAAAAAGCTACATATTGGAGTTAGTTTGGGAGGAAGCAACCCCTCGAAAGCAGCCTTAAACTACATAATATGTCGTGGAGGTTGTGTGTAGGGAATTTGAGTTTAGAATTCTGACTTATTTTTTGAAGAGAGGTTTCCTTGCATTATTGCATTGAATCCAATCCACAGCAGGGAGAGAGAGAGAGAGCCGTAGTCAAGTTTTTTATCCGCAGTCACAGGTTCTTAAAAAAAATCTAGTCTTGCTTGCTTATAATATGTTTTGGAAGTTGGAAGTTGTTGGTGTTGGATGGTAGAAAGATGTAGATGTGGCAAGGGAAACATTCCATCGTGAAGTCCAAGGGGGTGATACATAATGGGGGTGGCTTTTCTGTCGGCGGCTTCGTGATCACGGAGTCCACATCCACATTGTGCATGTAGTCTCCCCGAAGAAGGAGATAATGGATGTAGAAATGCAATGCAACTGACTGACTGACTGGTGCATTGTATTATATTTTATTTTCTATACCAGAGAGAGAGGACACAATAAGCAAAACCTTTAGCTTATAGCTGTATACAGTCGATAGAGTCTATGGTCTTGAAGTATGTAAAGCAGGGTTGATTTTTCTTCTTCTCAAATCCTTCTTCCATTATAATCTACTTGTGTATTATTTTTCATAGAATAAAAAGCGCTTTTAGATTTTTGGGCGAGGTAATAGTCCTAATAGGTAATATGCATTTATAAGGACAGGCCAAAGGAAGAAGAAGAGTGCCTACAGCCTTCTTGAGGATTTGAAAAACTCTTCTTGGCTCTGTGGCTCCTTAGGTTGATGTTGATATCAAATAATCAAATATGTATTCATCCCCTTCTTCACCATGTACAATAAAGTAGGGAAATGTATTCTAATGTTTATAGTCCTTTTAATTTTGTACATATTGTTACAAGAACACTACAGAATATGGATTCCTTCCCATCCCAATATGAATCTGGGGATATTGCATGTAGGCAGAATGTCAGGCTAGAATGTAAGGAAGAGAAGATGAAGAAAAATTTGGGGGATGAAAAATGCATACGGCATACCTTTCTTCCTTCCTTCCAGGAGGTTTTTTTTTTAATTTCCCGATATGATATAATTTTTAATACCAGGAGAGTCCTTGTATCTCTTAAGTCTAAGTCCTAAGAAAGGCAGGCTGTGTTTGTTATACGCATAATAAGAATACATTATATAAAATATAAACTAGAAAATAGAAAATAACTTAGAACAAATCGTTGTTGTGGAACACTCAGTCTTTTATCCTCAATCGCTCGTCCGTCCATTAGAAGACCTTTTTAAAAGACTAGGAAGCTATTGTCTATCTCATCTAAAGTCTTAGAACATCTCTCAAGGATTCAAGGATCCCAGTCGGGTCGGCGGAACGCGTTTTCTTTCATATTTTTTCCCAGAGAATTTTATAAGAAGAAGAAGAAGAGCTTCATCTAATAAATCCAAATAACGTATTTATGTTCCAACCCATTCTTCTCTCTTGATAAACTTTATCCACCACACTTTGTTAAATCTTAAGAGGAAAATCCACTGTTTAATCTTAATGCATTATTATTACTACATACAAGGGAAAAGTAGGCTATAATATAATAGCATATTCTATCTCTAAAAAGCTCTTTAGCCTGCCTCAGATACGGCGGAGGAATGAAGATGATGATATGAGATGATGATAATACGTAATCATAATATGAACCTTTAGAGCTGACTCATTGTCAGTCAGTTTTCCAAAATCCAGCGACTCTCTTCTATCCTGTTGTCCTTATTTCCTAAAAGACTCCCAAGCAAATGTGCACAACGTATACATAGGCTTGGAGATAGAAACATTTTAAATACTCTGCCGTCATTATGTACATAGCTTGGCCCGTGGTGGTGGTGGATGGTAGATTGTATTGTTGAATTGTCGTCTGGAATGGCTGGGAATGAGCCCTAATAATAATGAGATGAGAAGATGAAGAAGAGAGACTCTGAGAGAGAAAATAAGAGACTGCCTTGGCCAAGGAAGGAGGACATGGAAAGTTGGAACAATTTAAATTTTTTAACTCCAGATGAGATAGAAACAAAGTATTTTCTATTGTATTTTTATGGAGATGGCCATAGGTCTTAAAATCCCTTTTTCTTCCGTGGCTCTCGAAGGAAGAGTGTGTGTATGTACCAGTTCCACTACCATCCATATCACCACCACCGCCAGTTCCCATTTATATACATCTCGGGTCCACACGGACCAAGAAGTACGGACAGATTCAGCCAACCCTTTGGTTTTAATGCAATGCCGAGCCGAAGATTAAGACTGGAGGATGAGAGCTACACATTAGTAGTTTATAGTTCAGATTTTGGAAGAAGACTTTTTACATTAAGGGGAAATAAAGAATGAGCTCAGGCTGTAATCTCTATTAAGAAGGTAATTCTACTCGGGTATTACAACTATTATTTTTATATATCTGTCCAGAGAGGAGAAGAGGATAAGAGGTCCTATGGATGGACATGATGATATATATGGGTTGTGTATAAGTATACAGGAGTTCCTTAAATTTCTTCATCCTCCGAGAAGAGGTTTGAAGAGTTAAGGGAAGTGTAATATAAAGGAAAGGGTAAATCTAGTGCAAGTTTTAAAAAACCCATCCATCCATCTCTCTTTCTGATTTTGGTTGTAATATTAAGGGAACGTCGTATCACCAACTTCCAACTACGGTACTGACTCTGGTATGTACTAATGTCTTTTGAGAAAAATCCAATGCCCCCAATCCGACTTGGTGTGTAATAACAATAATAATGGGACGTAAGTGAGGAACATAAATACTTGCGTATGGAGCACTTTACTGAGGACGAAATTGCATTACATTAGATTACAGGTATCGTAAAATGTCATTAGCTCACACTTAACATCATCTCTCTCTTCCATTCCACATTTTTCCTCCTGTGGGACTTGAATGCTCAACTGTTGAACTGTTCAAATACTCGGAGAGTCAAAGTTTCAAAAGCCACCTCCTCATCCCTTTCTTCCCATCCGCTCCGTGTCCGCTGATGGATAGAGATATAATGTAGCATTAGAGAACTTCCTTTAAAAGGGTTTTAAAGAAGTCAGTCCGAATGAATGGGACTTGGGGAGACAGTAATACGTAATAAAAAATAAATAACACACACAGAGTTACCTACACACACCCTTGACTTGACTTGACTCATGATTATTTCATTTGCAGCATTTCATTTGGCATGGCTCACCTCAACATTCAACATTTGATCTTTAACAAAGTTTTTTCTTCAAACATATCAAAGGAGTTACACATTCTTTACTTGAACAAAACAACAACCTTTAGAAACCTTACCATTCCAATGCCATGCCGTATAATGCCATTATGCCCTGCCATGCCACATGCTAGAGCCCTAGCTTAGCAAAAGCGTATGATAATGCACAGGGTACACTATAAAATCTACAAAAGTATGTACTGTGTACCACTACAGCACTTGAACAATCTCATCTTAAACCCATGCAACTTCTTGATCATAATAAAGTAACTCTTCAGGAGGCAGGGAAGCTATAGAGTCTAGAAGAGTCAACGAATCCAAATCGAATGGCATTTATGTCAGTCAGTGGCTTTTAACTTTTTTTTTCATCAACCCGTAATATACAATCTCTTTGAAAACTGCCAACGAACTGCCTAAAGTTAACTTATGAGTTGACTACACGAAAATATACACAACCCAACAGCTTCATATACACTAAACAACAGAGGATAGTAAGTAGGTGTCGCAAATCTGGAATAATAGCCATTGCATTCAATGCATAATAGATTGGATTGTCAGCTTAATTGTAAAACCCTTGTATATCTTATACACATTAAGCTATAATTCTACAATATTGCTCTTGTTTTAGCCATGGATTTCTGTCCGTCCGTCGTAACTACTTAAATACCTTTGTTCGCCCAGATATAACTGCTTGCTTGCCCTAAATCTCAATTCCAATCCTTCAATCCCCAATCGACTAGCTCTATTATTTCCCTCAACCTTAATGTTGATTATAATGTACAATACGAGTCGGAGATGTGTCAGGAGATAAGAGAGGAGAGACGTGATATAAAGAAGTAATCAAAATCAAGGATTAATTTATTCCTAAATATCTGTATCTCTCCAATCCATCCTATCCATCGAATAATAATGACATTGGAACATGGCAGAGCGACGTAGGGAATCAGACGTGGAGGAAATTGCGGCAACGGGAACTCAAGGAGTTTTACGTCTGGGGTTTATTAATTAATGAGTGTATAAGGAATACTTGAGTCCCTCCACCTGACTAAATTAATTTGCTACTTTAATCCTATCTATCTCTGTCACCATCTTATCCCATGCTACGGCTCGGAGGACCGACGAACATACGAAATTATATGAGGCTTGTTTATAACATCCAAAATTATTTTAACTCCCTTGTTTGTTCATTAAACGTGGTGGTGGTGGTGGTGTATACTAGGTGAATACATTATGCATGTCCTGCTTTGATATTTCGATGATATACCTCCTGTCTCTGGTAGTTAAGTAAGTTTGGGGTTCTGAATTGCATTGTGTTGTCTCACAAAAGCTTGAAGAAGTTTGGGTTTGAATTATGGCCTGCGGATTATGGATTACCTATATGTGCAATGCAAAGTGCATATAACGGTTGTGGTATTATAGATAGAGAATAGTGTCATTAAACAACTACTACATACCTTACTTGCCTTCGACGTTTTGGCTTTTCCTAAGTAATTTAATGCCAGAAAATTAAATAGGTAGGCCAATTGATCTTGTGATTGCTTATGAGCAGAATCAGTTTCATTGCCTTGGAAGGGAACGAGCCAAATTAGTAAAAAATAAAAGTGAATGAATGAACTCAAGAGATAAGTCGTCATGTCATATACGGAGTGACATTTCACATTTTTGGCATCCCCTACTATAAACACTGAAAGTATAAACTATCCTTCGGATATATTTATAAAATGTTAGTAAGTACATGTGTATGGCATTCTGAGCTTGACACCTATAGTGCTGGCTGTAGGCTATAGGATAAGTGATACGGAGACAAAGATATGTGCTAAACGGTTTAATGGTTTGTCTGATCCGTCTGATCCCCTCAAGGAATTACTATTGGTGACGGAGAGTTTTAAATCTCATCCTAATCTGTCTTTCCCTTCCAATTGTAAAAATAATAATTAGAATTATGCAATCACGGCATTCTTTCATAAAGCTTCTCTGCATATATGGGCGTACCAAATGGCAATAGGTTCAAACGTTTTCTTGGTCTATTGAAGACCGTGTATAGACTTCTTCATCGTCTCTAAACTTTTGTGGTATTACAATTACTCAAGGATTTCGTCACTTATTTCTAACTAACTAATTATTTCTAACTGTCCAGGTTTGTATTGTTAATTTTGTTTCTATCGTTCGAATGTATGAGAAGTGAAAACGATCTGATTTGTGTTTACGCTTAGATGTTATTTTTAGTTCAACCTTCAATGGAATTGTCAGTTACTGCTATAATATTTTATAAAGTTGTTTGCTGCAGCAATACCTCAGTTGCAGTAAAATTTAATGACAAACATAGTACCTCGTTTATCAAACAATAAAAATGGCATATATAAAAATATGTGACAATCATTCCAAAGGGAAATTTATTTCATTTTTTTTTAAAAATATTATGTACATATATTGAATTAGAAGTAATATAATTAAGAGTATTAATCGGGAATCTTGAATCTTGATTGGAGATATTACTCACCGGGGTTTGACTATTTATTGCGTTACGTTTAACTAACCGAAGTTCATCAAACGACATATTCCGTGGCTTCCAATTTTCCAAACCCTAATGCTTGTCGAAATCCGATGTGTGGTTTTGGAAGAGATGATGAATATTCAAGCAATCACGGCCTGAATCTTATAATAGAGAGAAGATACAGATACTATAGGATAGTTTGAAATCTGTAGTTAAAGCTGGTTATGCTAAGGTAGCTAGCTATACATTATCGACAGGGTATGGTATTTACAGGGATATGCGATGATGAAAAAGAAGGGGATGATGACCGACCCAAGTTTAATATTATTATGATTTCTGAATCCATTAGAAAAACCGTCCAATTCAATCCCAGTATAAGATGGTCTCTTTGAAGAGTCTTCTGTGATGATGTTGTTATGCAATCCCTCTAATAGATCTCTTTCCATTCTCCCTCTGTACCATATTTATTCGAGATTTCATTACTTTTTCCACACATCCACAATCATCTTCTTCCCTTCCATTTATGCTATTATTCCTACGTACCATACCATCAACATCAACCCTCATTCCCAAATCCTAATCACAGAACAGAATCCACAATCAGAAAGGTTGAAGGTACGGATTCTATTCTATTCGTACCGTTCTCTATTATCCTCTCTGACTATAAAATATAGTAGAGTCACTAAGCATTTATTAGAATTCCGAATGCCATTACGACATTGGATTCCCGTCCACAAGGAGCTGTATAAAATAAGCTAGGTATTATGATTATGATTCAGAGTATTATGCATTAAGCCGCTAAGCCCATATTTGTAGGAGGCGATAGGGATCACATAGCAAAACAGAATGTAACACCCTGACCGAGCTTAGTATGTATGTGATTCGTACGTGGCTCTAATACGAAAGTAGTAATCCCTAATCGCTTTCCTCTCCTTCACCCAAATACTATACAGATCAACTTTCTATTTCAGCCACCGAACTACCAACCAAGAGGTCCAAAAGCCAATAACCAAACGCTTCCCTGTCAATTCGGTACCTTCATTGCATTGTATATCCCTATTGTGTACTGAGTGTATGGAGTATCGAGAGTCATAAGCTATTGTACTCTTATTTCATGTGTGGCACACTATGTCTGTATGTAATAATCATAAAAATAATAGTCACAAAAGAAATCCATCGGATTTACCACCGGATTTCTTCAATGTGGAAAATATCGAAAAATATCCACAATCCTGAAAATGAAGTTATGAGTTTTCCTCGCTGAGGGATCAATTCTTTCCCCATAACCTAGAGTCTCTTTTGGCTTTTACAGTTTTGGACTAGAAATATATTACATTGCATGTAAGTATGTACAGGGAATGAATGTAGGTCTTCCAGGACAATTTTACTATCGCCATTCCAAGAAGTTGTCCTGGCTTTCTCCCTGACTTCGTTTCCATCCTTGTCAGTAGTCAAGTGTCAAGCCGAGAAGCATATATTATTATCATCAAAGTTCCCTTGCAGAAGCTCCTCTATTGGGTTTTATTTTCCCAAGCATATAAAAGAACATGTTGTGAGGGTTATGTGGATTTAGTGGATGAGAGACCGTATGAGATATTCCATGAGCCTTGTAGCATATGTCATCGCCCGCTAGGAAAGCAAAAGGTCTTCGTTTCTCCGGTCTCAGACTGTCCTGTCCGTCCGTTCCAGTGCTGCGTTGATGTGTCCAGCCAGTTTCGACTGTCGACACATTGCATTGGATTACAAATTAGGCTCCCTCCTATAGTCATCCATATTGACCAAGTACAAGGACTCGTCCATTTAGGAAGTCCCCTGTTTCCTACGTCCGTAATAATTCTTTCCCAACTTTCCCTGCTAGCTCCGAAGGTCCAACTGCTCCAATCCGATGCAACAAAGTAATAAAATAATACATTTTTGGGCAGGAGAGAGGACGAGAGATCAACTTGTTATTACTCACCACCACCATCATCAACCATACGAACATCATCGCTACAACACTCGTCGCAGTGTGGACATTATTATTTGATCTTTCTCGTTGGTTGGTGTGAGACAGAAAGATATATAGGTATGTAGGTACATACACATATGATTGTGTAGTGGTTTCGAAGGTATTACAATTTCCCCCATCGTCAGTCAGTTAGTTTAGTTTTAGTAGTTTATGGTTTAGTCAGCACATACTGGAAAGTAGGAAGAGGACTGGGAGTTGGAAGAGACGAGATGAGATGAATCACTTCAGAGTTCGTGAAATAACATCATAGGAAAAGGCAAATTTTCATCACGGTTCAGGAAATGGGCTTCACATCCTACAGCCGTGAGTCATTAGCACCCAGTACATATCTGAGAGTGAGACTCTCTCGGAGAACAGTCCTCATCTCGTAACATCATCATCACGAAGGAAGGATTCAGCTTTCTGGCCACATTAGACCCTCATCTACTCTCCACTAATAATCCTATAACCTGATCTTCTTACTTAAAGGGAAACGATGAGGAAATCAGCAGTCAGAGCAATCATGTAACTATTATACTGTTCGTGGGCTTGGTTGGCCAAAGCCTTTAGCAGGTTTCTTTAATCTAAAACTGAATTAGATCATGCATGGGAATATGTATGAAGATGGACACCGCCTTTGCTTTCGTACTTACTTCGGCTTCGTCTTGGCTTGTAAATATCAAGTCTGCTTTATTATTCTACATATAGGTGATAGTGATAGGGAATGCATTATAGGGAGTAGTACCATTTGGAATAATTGCTGTACTACACCGGTTGCCACCCTAATAGCATGCACAGAGATTGGTTCATTTGGGAAAAGTGGTGCAACAAGAAAGAAGGGTAACCGACTCTTTTCTCCCATGGAGAGCACAGGGAACACGGCAGAATTCTTTGTTCTTTGTCGAATTCCTCACATCCCCATTAGATTATTAGATATATCATCAGAGAGCATCTTCTTCTTCCCAACATTGAACACAAACCCGTCTCCTTCTTCATCCAAGTCATAGGAGAAGAAAGGCTTGATACATAAAAAGGGACGTGGTATCAAATAATAGTATGTACCCAAGCCAAGGTACCTTTGGTTGATATGCAGTATTCCGTACCGCAACCAAGCACTAACCAAACTACCAACCACCACCACCACCTAGAAGTGGAAACCACCTTAGATGTTTCAGAGTCATTAAGCTATAAGGTGGATGATTGCTCTCTCATCTCATCTCCCTTTTTCTCCCATCCCTTTTACTTCTAACACCTCCAGATTAGTTAACTTCCCTCGTCCGACTTATTATTACTCAGAGACGCTTAAGTTGTTAAAGCTCATGCCTATTCCCCGCATCCCATGCCTCAGAGCAGAGCCCGACTTCCCGACCGACAGGCTTGGACCAAATACCAGAAAGAGAGACGAAGGAAGAAAAGCTGAGAGTTCGGGCATTTCTGTTGTGTCATGATCATCATGAGTTGATGATAATGATGAGGACTTGTGGGTGTGAGAGTTGCCCATGCCCTGTCCTCTGATGAATGCCGCCTCTCCAATTATGCAACACTTCATCATCACGAAAAACCAACAAAAGTTCACACCGAGTCACTTTGACCTGCTAGTCTGCTATTCCCCATCCGGAGTCCTTTTACTTTATTCTTCTTCCCTACCCCGTCATTTACATATTAGCCATTTCATTCCATAATAGAGAGAATGAGGAATCTGGAGGAATTCTTTCTTCTTCTGTGAGGAATCAACTCCCATGAAATTATGAAATGCACAGCATGAATTAAGGCATCTTTTTTCAAGGATGAAGGATCATCTTGTGAGCTTCACATGGAGTAAAGTTTATTCATTCATTTATTTCTTGTTTTGAAATCCATTTTGACAAAACCTCAAGTACTATTCTATGTGGATGTATGATTCAACATAGAGATAATTTATTACGTATGTGGATATCTTATGTAGATAAGAGTAAAACAAATCACGAGAAAGGATGGAAGATATCTGATTTATAGGTTTCTTCTCTCTCCTGACTTCCAGCCGTACGTTAGAGCTTGGTCGGCGTAAGTTGGCATAAAACCGCTCTCGTTCCGATCCTTGTTGTTGGAAACAGATTTGGGTTTAGCACGACACAAGCAAGTAATGAGGACAGGAGAGGAATGCGTTTGAAACGAGTCTTGTTTTGGTATAAATTATTAAGGGGATCACAATGGTTCAATCCATTGCATTACAAAGTTTTCTGAGCTTGTGCCAATTAGTCGAATCTCCGTAAATCCCTCTGAAGGAGAACGAGAAGATAATAATGGGTAGTTTGGAAGCAGCTAAGCTCGACTCCAGAAGTAGAACTGTAGAATCGGCTTTCTTTCGTTCAGGAAATTGGCAATCATTCATTAAATCGGTGGATTAGTACGATAAATATTGCATGCGTTTGTGACTCTATAACTTGGTCTCAATCTGATTGCTTACTCCTATATTATTATATGTATTAATATATAAAGAGTTAATGTACAAATTGGCATTACAAAAATTTGGAACTTCAATCTCTTTGCAAACTTTTTACCAGTAAAAATGGTGACTATCTACTGTAATTATTCTTTGAGAAAGAAATAACATGACTCAGGCCCAGACAAGAGAACTGCTAAACTTGCATTCTTACAAATTGCCAAGCGAGTAAACTTTTCTTCTCGTCAATTAATTAAGCAAGAAACAACAAACCTAATGGATACAAAAACCGTAGCTTAGCGTACTAATTAAATAATACTAGAAGGCAAACTTTTTAATGTAAATAAACACAGTATGCGCAGGGATAATATTTTCAAAATTTAACTTTAACATCAGTGGAGCGTACTGGTTACTGGAAGAGATTAAACAATTCACAGTTGAGTTAACTCACACCGAATAATTTAATAGGCCTTTGTGCAACAACGAGGGATGCATCATTGGGCGACATTAGTGATCGAATTAATTAGGATTATACGGCTAGCCTTAATGATAATACAGAATACGTCAGATGATTGGCTTACTATTGCTACACAATTTATAGCAATTATAATCACTGAGCACGTAACTCCTTCCCGATAGTATAAGACACAATCTTATTCCAATCGATTTTCGTTCTCGTCACAGGTAGGAGGCGTCTCAAGGCTTTGAATGTAGTGTCAGACATGGTTTGGTAGTTTTCGCCTGCAACAGATAAACTTCTATTAGCAATTATCCATATCTTAAGTTTATTCTCAGAATCAGTGTCAAACTTACTTAGAGCATTGTGATATTCACTTTCGGCAGTTTCAACTAGCCTTGAAAATTCTGCGGCGAACTCCGATTCGTTCTGTCCCAGCACAGATAATACGTTATGATTATTCATACACTTTGTTTATCAATTGAATACAAGTTTCCTTTCGAGTCTGTAACTTACCGATACTGTTATGTTCTGCTTAACGTCTTTGGAGCTGACAAGCTGAACATTACCATCTTCATAGTAATGCACTTGCACTTTAACAACACCTTTTAACTCTACAGTTTCGCCGGCAGCACTAGGATCGAAGCTCACAGTCCATTGGGATCGCCAACGTCCATTCCTGAATCATAAAATTCAATGCTTAAAAAAACTTCGTAAAAAAATATACAAGAAAAAAAAAGTATATTTGTCGTACCAGAAGTTCTTGGGCTGAAACTGGTGATCCTCAATACACGCAATTAGGGTTACTACACCTCCAGATGACCGAGAAAAGACTGAATATGCTCCATGCGGGTAGTGCTGCGAGACGTAGGTTCCGAAATCGGTTTCTAGAGAAGACCTCCAGGGCTCACTCTTTTTATCAATCTCGTATGCCTATAAGTCAAATAAATACAGTTATACCCAATGCACGTGACAAAACAGCAAAAAAATTCTGGACATAACTGTCTTTTCATACTTCTTGAACAAGATTTGGGAAAACCTGTATCTAACTATCCTTACAGCTAAAACCTTTACCCGTTTTTTATCAGCATAGATAGATAGATAGCCCTCTGTTTACAGCTAACCTGACGACCTGGCGAACTAATCTCAAAAAAAGAAAAACTGCGACTAGCAAAAAAACTTAAATTCAAGTCATCTGACCATAAGTAGCAGTACAAGAGGTCCTCAAATAGCCATAAAAAAGATAGGATGACGGATGAAGATCTTGAGTAAAATAAGCTGTTAAGTTGTTTTAAGTGCTTACCTGGAATTCAGTTGCTTCCTTCTTTAAGTGATCGTATTTGAAGGACTGTTTCGATTTAGGATCGTAGAATCGCCCCCCACCAAGATCATTGTGCTCCGAAATAACCACGGGTATTTCACTTCCTTGCACTCGACACGGAGTCAACTGGTCCTTGTTGTACTGGGCAAACGCACTGCAATATCCAAACAATAACAAAAATAAATAACGTTCTTAAATATTAAAAAATGCCTTTAAAAATACAGAATGGTCATTTCCTTACCTTGAAGCACCTTCTTTAAGCAAGGTATCATTGTTCAGAAGTGTCCTGACATCTGAAAGTAAATAAAAAATATTTGCCTCCTCACAAATCAAAGATTTCCCATAACACATCAGAAGTTCAAGTTCCTATTTAAATCCAACCGATGTTAAATCGGGGAACAAGGTATCACTGTGCAGACGGAGGAATATACTTTTACTCCTTGTCCTGGTCAGACGTATAAATGATCTCGTTTAAGTGGCTAGGCTAGATTAGATGACGGAACGATGTAAATGCTTGTGGAGTTCGCTTCGTCAAATCCGCTCGGCAATCAACAGCTATTATTGCCATTGCATTTAACGGAGCCATTAAAAACTTTCGACAGCTAAAGCTGTGAAGGCCCAGCGGAAAAAAAGATTAAAACGAATTACATTTAACAGCCGACCTAACAATAAAGTCCCGATGTTCTTAATCATCCTCAACTCAACCTCCTTCCAAGCTCCAAAACAACCCTCGACAAAACCACACCTTAGCCCATATTCAATACTTCAATACTTAAAGCCCTCCACGATTATCAACCACCCTACATCAAAACATTCGCCATCAAAACTTAATACAAACTCTCCGGTCCCAAAACTCCTAAGCTGGTAAACGCCCTTGGTGGCCAAGATAAACAGAATAACACAAGGAACACAGAATACACACAAACCACATACATCGTACATAATGAAAAGTCAAGTAAACTCAACTCACCGTTAAAAACCTCATTAAACTCCCCAGGCGGAGAGTGCAGAATAAAGTCGGAGACAATCCGGACCTGGAAGAAACAAAACCCCGCATGAACATCACCCAACCCAATGCAATGTCTTCAATTCCAAGGGATAATTAGAAACTTAAAACGCTTCCCGTACCTTTTCTTCGTTCGAAATCGGTTCATCTGTATCCGACGCCATTGCGATTAAAGTTAAATCCTTGTTACTGCTGCTGCTTTCAACTTCCCTACTCCTTGTACGTTACGTACTTACTCTTCAAGGCAAGTGACAGATAGCCAACACTCTTACCAATACTGACTCATATATGTACTTTTTACACCACCACCAAATATACAGCCGCTTCCGCCTCAATAGTAGAGCAAACAAGTGGAGAATAGACATCATCAAAATAGAATGACTGTACAGGCGGGGCTGTCAGAACTGTTGGAGGGCTTGGTTACCTCCTTTTCGTAATAATAATTATCATTAGCTACAAGAAGACTAGTTGTGGATTTGAAGGAACACCGCTGGCTGGCACTTTTGTCTCTTGTACAAGTTGTGTGTAGAAAACCCAACCCGATCAGAATTTTTGCAACTCCGTCTCAAATTCTCAAGTCTCACTTCTAACTTAGGTGTTGGGAAGACGACCAACTACAGCAGAAGTATATGTAGCCTATAGTAAATCCGCTGGTATATGCAAAGTTGATAGAAACCGTCTGCCTATTGGGGTGAGGGGAAACAAGTGTGACTTTCATTTTCCTCCTTCGTTTTGTTGGAAATTTGGAAATATTTTAATTTCTTGAATGTATGATGGACAAAAGGATGGCTTGGAAAGTTGGAAGATTTGATCATCCAACTTCTACACTTTTTAGGAGCAATAATATGGAACCTTAAGGGATATCTTATTTATGTACGGGGATGAACAGTTCATGAAACTTAATTTGGGCCAATTCACAATTGTAATTTCTAAAAAAATATGGTCAATTTATTAAGGATGTCTAGTCGCACATCTGCACTAGTCTTGACCCTAGGTCAGTTGACAATTAAAAACGTTTCTTATTGGAGCTGAGTACAGTTTAAATTGTTCTTATACAGAACAGACATCTTTATTATCGAAGTACAACTTACAAAATACTTTAGTCGAAAGTTCTAATTAAAAAATACAAAACTACGTCTTTTAATTATATTGTAATTAAAATGCATGCCTTTTCCTCATGCCTGCCTAATTGTAAGGAATTTGCCTTCTTATTCCATTTGTCTACTATGAGAAAAATCATGAAGTAAAAACGGCAAGAAATTTGGAAGGTTTTGTCTTTTACTGAAGCCTGGGTCAAATCTGTCTGTACATATCATCGGTCGTCGGGGACACGTTCTTCTATAGTACATTTGGCATCTATGCTCCGTACCTCCTCCTCCGTGCGTCTTCACTCCGAAGAGAGGCTCAGTACATCGTGGAGACTAGAAGGGAGTAGACGTGTATGGACTGGAGGTAGAAGATTGTGTAAAAGAAAACGGAATTACCCTCACATTTTTTAAAGAATTTCTCAGAAACTTCGAAGAAATGTCGGGAGGACCACCCACTGCATGTGAGTACAGCTTTTTATTACTTTTTTATTGTGTTTTTGTGGATTTCTGAGTCGGGATTGCAGTAGAGGAGGTTAGGTTAGGCGTGGTGGTCGGCCATCTTGGCCGGCGTGGTGGGAAGCAAGCTTGGCTAGACGACACGAACGGCGTGGCATGGCTTTGCCTTCCTTTTGGGTTTGCATTTTTACACTCAATTATAATATTAAATGCATTCATGATTTTCAAGCAATTCACAATTTGAGTATTATTGTTAGAAATTGTGCGTTATTTGTGTACTATTTATTGCACAAATACAATTTTAGGAGAAGCGAGTCTAGTTTTTGATTAAATTCCGGTGTGATGGCCTCGCGTAGAGGCTGATAAACATAAGATCCATAAATGGAGGCCTTACAACTTGTGGTAAAAGAGGTGGCGATTTCATGCATTTTTTTGGGCTACTGTCCTGCCATCATAATCCTGAAATGTTGGTTTGGAGTCCAAACTTTGGATTTCTTGCAAAAGTCCGTTTTTGCTAGTGTGTAGGCTTGATTCTGTCCTTCATAAACTTGCATATAACTTGGTCATAAAATATAACAATTATTTTTCCCATCAAAGGGTGTGGCCGCCTTTAACCGCTCAGCATTAGCGCGCTCGAACTGCAGCCAGATGACAGGAAGAATTCGATCGGGCAAAGTGCTTTCCTTTGTTGTGTCTATCTTGGCGTCAACACCTTCCGCCGACTGGATGACCACATCATAATGGAATATCTCCTTGGGGAAGGTCGGGGTAAACTTGACGGAGAAATGATTCGCCACCACCTTGATCGGTGAGGACTCCGTAACCGCCACCTTGTCTATCTTCCTACGGGGCCGACAGCTGCTTTTAACGAAATCTGCCACGGCAAGTTTCCCCATTCCATTCATCACTTCCTTTTGACCTGAACCTGTTTAAGGCAAACGTTTAAGAGTAGTAAAGTTTTTTTCCCTTTTAAAGTTTCATCCCTGAATACAGTGGTGCAGTACTACCTTGGGAACATGATTTTTTAAAACCACAAAATGGAATCTTTTAAAATTTGTGGTTTTAAAAAATCCTGTTTCCGGGGGAAATAGAAAATGTATACTGTATACACTATGAGAGCATTTTCATACTCTAATTATTACGAATTCCTTAGGGATGCGGTTTAAGGGTAGGAAGATGGGAGAAGGGAGTGGAAACGCAGCTCCTGCTCAGCCAGCCCCACCGGCTGTAGTCCCATCCCAAGGTACTTAGTACTGCATCAAGTGGACCATGGGCATCTCCACGAGCGGCTGCTCAGCCAGTCCCACCGGCTGTAGTCCCATCCCAAGGTAGTACTGCATCAAGTGGACCATGTACATCTCCACGAGCGGCTGCTCAGCCAGCCCCACCGGCTGTAGTCCCATCCCAAGGTAGTACTGCACCACTGTATTCAGGGATGAAACTTTAAAAGGGAAAAAAACTTTACTACTCTTAATCGTTTGCCTTAATTAAACAGGTTCAGGTCAAAAGGAAGTGATGAATGGAATGGGAAAACTTGCCGTATCAGACTTTGTCAAAAGCAGCAGTCGGCCCCGTAGGAAGATAGACAAGGTGGCGGTTACGGAGTCCTCACCGATCAAGGTGGTGGCGAATCATTTCTCCGTCAAGTTTACCCCGACCTTCCCCAAGGAGATATTCCATTATGATGTGGTCATCCAGTCGGCGGAAGGTGTTGACGCCAAGATAGACACAACAAAGGAAAGCACTTTGCCCGATCGAATTCTTCCTGTCATGTGGCTGCAAATAATTGTTATACGACTAAGCGTCTAAACTTCGAAGGGCAAGACTGCTTCACTGCTATCTTGGAAATGAAAGATCCAGACGACCCAGATAAACAACGAAGATTTCGAATCACTATGAAATGTAAGTGCTGGTTTGGATAATGAGAAAGAGTTGTCTATGAGATTAGGCTTGTTTTCAAATCACGAACTACAATGACAAGAATGTATATGTTGTTCATTTAAATTTCAACAATAAATAATTTCAGTGGTTAGCGTAGTACAAGTGGACCCCTTTTGGCGATTCGTGCTAAGTGGAAAGTCTGTATCTGGACCACCTGTGGATCTACCACAGGATGTTATCCAGGCTCTTGACGTTGCACTACGATATGCGCCAGCCATTGCTTACACTAGTTGTAACCGCAGTTTCTTCTCCGATTTCCAACCTCGGCCACTGGATCAACTGTTGGAGCTCTGGTATGGACATTATCAGAGTTTGTGTATTGGGTGTGACGAGAGTGCCACTTTGAACATCGATTGTAAGTTCCCTTATTATAATTTACATCAACAATTTTTGTGGGATATGGGACAACTTGAGTATACCTTTTTATTTGCTTTCTAGTGGCCACCAAAGCCTTTTACAAGAAGATGCCAGTGAAGACCTTCATTCAAATTTCAATGAAGTTTTAAGAGAGCGATTCTTTCGACCTTGACCAGTGGGACAAAGATTCAATCGCTCGAGCCAGTGAGCATCTAAAAGGTGTGTGGTGTGGTCGTATTACCTTAATAGTTTTGTTGTTGTTTTTTTAACCGTGCTTGTGATTTGTAATTGACGTTTTTTAATATACAGGAAAGCTTATTCAGTACGGGACAGGGAAGAAGAGTGCAAATGGATACGAGAATTATCACCGTTTTACTGCGGTTGGACTTCTGAAAGAAAGCTCGGTCTCGTACTCGTTCCAGTCGAAAGATGGCAAACAACTTACCATAAAGGACTACATGGAGCTGAAAAATACGAAAGTCGAGCATCCTAACTATCCGGTCGTGCACATCGGTAGTAAAGAGCGAGCTCTTACGAGCTCTTTTGTTCGCAGATTAAGAAGCGACATCATACTCGGCTGCAGCCTTCAAATCCAAGAGACGGAGTTGGGAATGTTAGTATTTTTATTCATCATCATGTCTTCTATACGTGGTTTTTTATACATGAGTTCTGTTTCAGTTCTGTAATGTTCCACCTGGTACGGTTGTAGACACCACTATCGTCCATCCATCGGAGCAAGAGTTT
>JAQFZA010000131.1:0-53816 GCA_034695115.1 Desoria olivacea
AGAGGTCAGGTGCGGATTTCTATACCAAAAGACATACATACAGATTTCATCAGATCAGTATTGAGGAATTATGTAGAAGATACCTTAAAGACCTTATAGTATAGTTTCTAACCCTCTTTTGTGCTACAGCACCCAGTGACTAAATAATAGCTGTTACTTATATCCCGTCCATAAATCTCAAGTACATATTACAAAACGGCCATAGAATGAGTTAAGTCTGACTCCTGCAACAACTCTGTTTTAAGATGGGCCCTTAGAAACTTGATTATTCAGATCATGCAAAAGTTATGTAAAGGTTCGGGTTGAGTATTTTGACGATCGACAATTTGGGTAGAAATCCATACTGTTTTAACTTTTAATATAGATAATTAAGACATTCTCACATGGATGGTTTATAAGGAGGAAATAGAGGATTGAGTACAGTATTAACATTTATAATTGTCAACATTAATTAACTATTGCATTCTAATACTAATTAAGTGCCTCGCACAGTTTTAGTGCACTTTAACTTTTTCCTTCAAATCAAGATAACCCAAGTTAACTAAAAGCTCGACTAAGGAAGTAGTAGACTCTCATTCCATTAGTTAATGAAATGAAATGATTTAAATCAGTCGATTAATTAGTAAGTTATAACGATATAAAAAAGGCATCACCTACTAATGAAGACGGGCAATGAGAACAAGACGTGGTAGATATGTCTACTCTCGAGGAATGGCAGAGAAGATTGAGACGGATGAGTTACAATATAATTGTTACTTTACGACATATTACTTCGGTACTTCCAAATATGGTTCCTCGGGATATCTTTACAGATTCCACACTCACACTACGGAACGGATCTTTAGAGGCGAAAACTTAGTTACAGCAGCTTGAAATCAAATATAAGAAGGCTTATAAAGTATTGCTGTAAATTTTCAAAAATCCAATTTAAATAACCGTAGAGAACCGATTGTGTAGATATTGTTTTTTTTGCGTGCGTGAAAATTTGACCGATTAACTGTAGTTGTCAGTGTCGGTGCTTAATTTACTTATCGTTATTCTTTTTCGCTCAAGTAGCTTGTAACTAAATTTAGTAAGAGAAAGGATTACTTTATTTATTATTTGCAAAGTTAAATAGTTATTTAACTTTGTAAACAACTTTGGGATTTACATTCCAGAGGCTGAGGAGTAGGATGTGGGTAGATAGTATTTGTAAATTTGTTTACAAATGTGTAATTAAGTCGACTTTTTATGTACATGTTACAATACAAAACACAATAATATAACGTCAGTAAATAACTCAATAACAGTTTGGGCTCAGAAGAAGCCATTTTAATAAACAATATAGAGCAAACGTTAAAGCTGAGTTTCAGTCCCGGATTTTTTAATACAAATCAAGGAACAATGAAAGAGGTTATTAAAATCTTTTCAGATTTATGATTGGACAACAAATCCAAATCCAGTCTATTATTTTCCTCTTCATAATAGTCGAAGATTTGGTAAGTAATGTTAATGTTGCAGTGGCATCACATTCGCACGACTCGAGCTTTAAAAATGACTGTTGATTCGTGATCAGTCCGGTGTAATGCAAAACGTCATGATTCTAATAAAACATATTCTATATCGCAACGCCGTGACAATAACAACTACGATCTAATCTCACTTTTTTTTAGAGAATCACACTGTGTCTTTTGTCAGATCCATGACTGTCGTGGACCTTTGCATTGTTCACTCCGGATCTGGAGCCCGGGTCCTTCGTGAGTTGAATCCAAGAAATGGAAAATATACTTGCGGCTAAACAGAAAATATTTAATTAGCTTAAGCGATTTAGATCATGGGGAGATGTTTCTCACTAGGAAGCAAGCTATTCACTTACTGTCAGGAAGTCTCATGGTTGCAGTGGCAATTTTTCGCAAGAAAGGATGCTGCATCGCTTCATGAGCCATAGCTCTACCTCTCGCGTCATACTAAATAAGACAATTTAACATAATTATAGAACAAGCTTTAATACCCTTAAACATTGTTTTGAACGATGGCATACCTTTAAAAATCTGGAAAGCAAGTCAATTCCTTCCACATCCAGTCTTGGACACCTTGTGACTAATTCCTCAGGAGGCCATACTTCGAAGTCATAAAATCGAAAGTCTTCATTATTAGTGATTCCAGGCCATGAATCTTCCGTTGGAGTACCCAAAGTTCGAAATATTAATTTCAGTTGATCTTCCACAGTTGAACCAGGAAACAATGGCCGACCTAACAGATGATGAAATTAGATTGTATATTGTAGTTGAAATGATTAAAAAATGAGCCATAGTTTGCCTGTTACTTACCACTGGCCATTTCGCAAAATATGCAACCAACTCCCCTACGATTTTCAAATGTATAAAGATTAATGAATGTGTCCCCTTATTCTACAAAAGAGAAAAATAGACAAAAATATTGAAAACACTAACCACATATCGATTGGTGTGGAGTACTCAGTTGAGCCAAGTAAAACATCGGGTGGCCGGTACCACAAAGTGACAACTTCATTAGAGTAAGTCTTCGTAGGAACGGATTTGGCACGTGCTAACCCGAAATCTGCAAGCTATTTGACGAAACAGCCATTATTATTCCAATCTTCAAAAAACAAGCACCGATCACAATCCTCAACTTTACATACTTTTAATTCTCCGCGATCATTAATGAGCAGATTCTGAGGTTTCAAGTCTCGATGCAAGATTCTTCGCTTGTGGCAGTAAGCCAGTCCCCTGTGTCAAAAATAATGATTTTTTAATAATGGTTGCTATTCATGTCTTTCCATCAAATGTTTTTTTTTTTTAAATACTCACCTCATTAACTGGAAAAGAAAAAGCTGGAATAAAAAAACAAATTAATTGAGTATCCTCTTCAGCATGTTTCACATTTTGAAGACAATTAAATAAAACAACTGTAATGAATACCTTAACGTTGTTTATGCTTAAAACTCCACCACAGCTATCCATGTATTGCTTGAGATCTCGATCCAGATACTCAAACACTAATGTCAGAGACTTCTCAGTATGCACTATATCGTGTAGTGTCACTAGGGAAAACGAAACAAATAATTGTTTGAGAAAAAAACAAAACATGACCATATAAAAAGCCATTCAAAGGAATTAATATCCCAAGTAAGTCATAACATAAACTCTTAATTATTTGAGCAGAAGACTACAAAACGAAGTTATGAGTTTTTTAATGTCAAACAGGGGAATCGTAAAAATTGAACAGATGAATCTTATTAATCGTTTCTTTTACCTTGATTTTAAATACTAAGATGGAGGATTTTTCGAGGAACTTACCTATATTGGCATGACGAAGCTCCTTGAGAAGTGAAACCTCTCTTATCGCCGTACACGGGGCACCTTCTTCATGTTCTAGTCGAATCTCTTTCAAAGCAACCAGGCTCTCAGTCAGGCGAGATTTTCCTTTGAACACAGTTGCATAAGTACCCTGTATGAAAGCATAGAACAATGATCTGGGAACCTTTTGATTACGAAATTCGGCATTGTAAGAAACTGTACCTCTCCTAGCTTATCAAGTTTGATGTATGTCTCGCTTTTACCAAACCCAATTTCGGAAAGACTTTGTCGCCTGGAAGTTCTTGTCAGCGGGGCTTCTACGACTGTGTATGAAGAAGCGGCCTGTTTTGCTAAAAATGATTCCGGTATATGTAGATCCGCCGGTAACGATAGTCGCTTACTTATATCTTGTGATAAGTCCATCTGGAATTCAAAATTTGAAGATGAATTAAATTAATTCCAAAACTGTAAATTCGACGGTATTATAAAAACAAATGTTTGATATACTCACCTCTGAATGCCTACGTTGATTCTTTTGACGTAATGTGACCCCATAAGTCGACACCCCGAGAGAGGGACGGACACGAGCTGGAGAAGTGAGGTCGTCCGAAGCGGCCGAGGCTTCCTCAGATTCTCCATCTGACCCGATCCGTGGATGTTCAGCAACAGGAGCTGTAAGACGCGCATTGATAATTATGGTATTACATCGACCCATCAAACGATAAAGTAACTCTGGACATCCAACATGTATGTTCATGTATCCCCGATTATCTTTATCCGCTAGTTTATAAACATCCTCCCCTTAATGTATAAATAGCGTGATTTTATATCGCTACCAAGACTACACATGCTTTAAAGCTATCAGTTTCAACTGAAGCACCAAATACAAGGACAAAAGCTGTCTAGATATCCGGTGTACCGCAACCGCAGCCCACGTCAATCCAGAGAGTAAAATCTCTGCTACTTTTCCCATCTCCATCTCATCAACTCATCATCTACAAAGACATCAAAGCCGACCTAGCTTGGCATGCTTTGTGGCAGTTTGATAATCAATAGATCAAAGACTAGACTGGAGTCTCGACTGCGGATGATCTTAAAATATGATGTGGATTACCCAGAGTAGGAAAAGTTGTGCTTCGACAAAATCCATTTCCATCAGCAGCAGACATCGTGCTACTTCTTGGAAGACCGTTTCGACCAGTTTTTCTCACGCGACGACGGTGACCAATCTTTAACGACAGGGATGACAACCACGAATTTAGCGAGTCTAGTCTCGAAACCATGATTTAAAACAAATAAATTCACAACTAAGTTTTGGATTTGTTCCCTTAGGTTTCTTAAGAAAGAAATCAAAAAGTCAAATTAAACAACGAGGATAAAAACTCTTATGCAGTGAACCAACAATGCACACGGAATTCACAAAGAACGATGATGTTTCTGTATCAAACTCAGACGCGTAAACTACTGACTGTTGGCTGATAAAAACTGACAAAAAAACTGTTTGAAGTCCTATGTATAAAAGAATCAGGATGATTTAAAAACTGTCATTTGACTACGACTTGATCCCATTTTGTTATGAAACGTCTTTCTGAAGCCTTTCGATCAAGAAAGAATTAAACGCTCAGAACTGTACTTTCCATTCCATTTCATGAGAGATACGAACGAAGTAACTGGTCCCACAAATAAAACTGTTAATATGAACCCGTATTAAGGCGTTAATTAATGATCCAACCCGACCCGCACCAGTCGACAGATCAAATTCAGAGAAGCGGTGTTCTATCTACGCGAGTTGCGAATCACAGACTTGAGCAAATCCTCAGTTGATCGATATGGATGAAATAAATTAATGTAGGTTGTAGGTGGCTGACGAGGAAAGAGGAAAATGATGTTGAATCTTGATACTCTCACAAACTTATTAGATCAACTGATATTTTTGATAGCAAATGTTACTGGACTTGACTCCAAATAATTTGGATCACTAGAGCAGTTGATGATCAATAGGCAATAGCTTCTCTGTAAAGTTAAAGGAGACTGGAGTTTATATATTAATTCCGAAGAGAGAAAGGTGCACTTGGCCGTTTCCCCTCGGAAAAATAGTATATTGGATACACAGAGAGGAAAAGTTTATCTGGAACAGAAAGTAGGAGGGGACAAATATCCGAGAAAGTGATACACTGTACACTGTGCACCTCGCCAATCCAACCAAGCTTCTCTTTCCCAATGGACTCACTACCGCTGAATGAGAAGAAAGACTGGAGAAAGCCACCACCATACTCTATAGCCATACTCTCCCACAAAATATCTTCTTGGATACAATTCCATACGTAAGCAGGCCGTCATCCAGGTAGTCGAATAGCTAGATCCAAGTAGATGCTTTTTAAGAGGAGAACTTGCTTACTGAGAAATAATAATATTTCCACACTGGAGTCTAAGACACGGATGGAACTGTTGGAAGTTGGAATCAACGTCAAGAATGAGCGCAGCCGTGGTCTTTTCTGTTCTCATCAAATTGATCCGATTCTCATCTCATTTTGCATCATTTTTTTCAAGTTCCTTCTACAACCTCCTATAGTTTATACCTATCGAAGTTTTCTGGAGTGGAAGGTGGTTGGAAAAACATTAGCGGTGGGTAAATGTCAGAAGTTTTGCTCAGGATCAAATTTCGCTATACTCTGCATACCTCATTGATTCATTCAAAAAAGATAATACATACGTCAACATAACATCGAGGTCAGACTAGTTTTTGTCTTTGTATAACTCTAGCCCTAAACCTTTCTCAAGGGCAACTCTTGCTGAGAAATTGCTGGAATCCGATCATTCAAGCAAATATATATTCACTATAGCCTAGCACAGCAATTCTAATTCCCATTTGCATATCCAGCTCCCTCATTAGAACAGGCATTATCATCCCGTAGGACTGTTCAACTTCCAATAGTTATTACGCCAGTGGCATGGAAAAGTAAACATCATGTGGAGAATCCAGTAAAAATAATAATAATACAGAATAACAACCAACATAAGGAAAAAAGTGGTTTACCTGATCTCGACCCGGCGTCTTTAGAGTTGGAGAAGGAAAATTTCCTAGCATAGCTCGCAAATCCAGATTTGGAATGAGATCGCACACCTTTCAAAGTAAAGAGTTTACCATTCGCTTAAACAGAATAATAGCTTATTGTCTTCCGCTATAAACGGAGTTAATTTTAATGTAGCTGTAAGTTGTACGGCTGCAGGGAATATCGGTCTGGCTTATGTTAAAAAAAGACTCACCATTGCCATTCTCTAGTACAGGTCCCCCATTAGCATCACTGATCGACAGGTACTGTCTGCTCGCATCGTCATCGATTGTAAGATGCTCGGCTAGCTCTGATAATGATCCATCCACCGTAAACCGAAAAGTATGAGAAAGCCTCCGACGTATCTTTCTCAAACTCATTATCACCTAAGAGTCCACAGCAGAGGATTTGAGCTTCCTCTGTAAAAGGCACTTTCTAAGGGACTTTCTCTCCCTTCTTCGCCACTATTGTTTTACGATGACGCTCCTTTAAACAACAGAACAATGCCATTGAATTAGGCTGTGCTCCTGAAAGGACTGGAAAATAGTAAAATCCTATAATATTAATGTCTTGGTGTGTCCTTAATCGGGATTACCTAATAAAGGGCGATCAACATATGGTATTTTAAGCCCCATAGCCGTTAATGCAGTTAAAATGAGGTTAAGGGTAGTTAAAAAAAGTGCCACTCATAAGTAGGTAACTTCCAGACAAACATGTGCGGCAGTTTTATAGATTTCGAAACCAAGCATCATGCATTTCAAGTAACCAACCAAATTAAATAAGCGACATTCTGAATACATAATATATTAATGTAAATTAATTGATATGAATTATTTCCTGATCTGTGCTTACAAAATCATTTCCGATCTTCCTTCACTAAACTCATAACTACTAAAGCTGTTAGCGTTAATATTTTGTATCTAGAATGAATTTTAAATCCTATATTGTATCTTTTTGTATTTATAAACATACAAGCAGGAAAAAACGCTTTCTGTTTCAGGAACTTGGATTCAAATTTTTTTTAAATACCTAATAACATTGATTTTTAAATTAGTTTCTTCAATTCATTTGCCCTCACCCATTTTTAAAATGCCTGCAGAATATTTTGTGGCGGTGTGTGGTGGGTGTAAAGGAAAGTTATTAATATTCGTATATTGTTATGTAGATTAAAAATTAAGTAAAAACAAAATCGGTAGTTACTTTGATTTCTTTCGATTAAAATAAGGAAGCATAATATGATTGGATGAGATTCATTTCTGGCTTTTTGTTGTATACTTTTTGATTAACTTTTGAACGTGAAAACAAGCTTAAATACGCTTTCTGCATTTCAAATGTGTTTAAAATATAAATTTATATCGATGAAGGCTGTAAATAAAATATTAACGCCCCATTTCATAGTTAAACCGCATGAGCTAACTCCTTTATAATCGACTGTTTTTTATTATTAAAAGATCTCCTTAGTGGAAAATTGAAGTCGGTTCTTTCCTGTATTAAAGTAATTGAAATATTTAATAACGGCGAACGATTGTGATATTGCTTTCTTATCCATTTCACTTTTACCTTTACGAAACTGCGTTTTTAAAGATAGGATCGGTTCTGAAACACTCAACAGAACTTAAACAGCCAAAAACAAAACACTTTTTTTTAAAATCTTAAACCAAGATTTTGTTTAAGGTTTATCCCTCCAGAAAATCTGTTCATTAACTTGATTTTTAATCACAGAACAAATACTTAAGAAGAGGTTCAGCTGTTTACCACACCTCCGTAACTAAAGATGAGTCAGGTGATATGCCCTGACTGAACATTTATTAATCTCACCTTCTAAAGTTAACGAATGAGTTTCCAATAAAAACGGTACATGGACCGATGCGGGCTTAAATTTTTGCTCCCCGTTTCAGTCAGACTGATATTTAGCATTTATTATTGGTATGTTCAGCTTCTTCACATGATGAAGATATTCAAACTAAAATAAACAAGTAGACAGTAGACTCAGTCCGAAAAGGTGTCAGCAGATTATACTGTCCAATATTAAAGTCAATACAATCAGCCAGCAAAGGCAAACAACATTGAACATCCGGTAAAGATATCGACTGTGTTTTATTTAAGAGTTAGAAGTTTATGAGCCATCCAATCCAAAGCAGAATAACAAGAGGATTAAGTATGATTTGCAGTCTACAAAATGTCTGTTAACTTTTTGAAGAAATTAATCAAAAGGATTAATGATAATTTAAAAAAATTGAAAACAATTAACAAATTCCTTACAATTTGAGATCACGATTATGGATTACGATTCTGTGTTCTGGAAAGGAGAGGTGTTGGCACTGCTGATAGGATTTAATATAAATTAACAAGGAGAACCTTTCCGCACAAACAATTAATTTGAACAGAAGTTAAAAACTTAAAACTGAGTAACATCGAACATCACAAGCAACTTCCCATCATCTTTCATCAAACAAAATATAAATTGACCTTTTAAACAACACAAGACACAAAAACCAGGGAGTAGGGAGCACTTCTCTTTGAAATAAAACGGACATAAATAAACCCTGTTGTCAATAACTTTGTCAATAACTTGGGTTAAAGGAGCTAAAGACAGGGTGGAAGTGTAAATTACAAATCATGTTTTTTTTCAGACACTTTGCTTTGGTTTGCCTGGCCCTCGCCGTTTCATGAAATAATAATCTACGCCATTTTACAAAAGTGATAAAATATAAAATCTGAGAAAAACAGAAAAATACTTTCACCAAATCATCATGAAAAGACTGAATAATAATATAGTGTTGTATATTTATATGAGACTCTCCTAGACTCATTCAGTCAGTCGAACTCACTCCGGTTTTTTATTAATGGTTTGTAAAAAAGGCTAACTTAGACCTGCTTCTTCTTGATGATATGCTGGTATTCCAGCCTCTTAATTCAACACTAGTTATACGATGCTTGTACTGTACTACTCGAAACTGTACCTCCGTGTTAGGTAAAACATGCGGCTAGATGGATCAGTGGAATCATTTGCACTTGCAGTTAAAGCTTGTTGCAGTTTAACCAACATCTTACCTCTATTAAGTTCGTCCTGCATGAGCCCTAACCACTGGGTATAAATCCTGATGCTCTTTAATAATGTTACATGGATTTTATATGGGGAAAATGTATCTGATATGGCAAGGAAGGTGCAACTGCTTTAAGGAGAAACCTCTTCGCTTAATACTTGTGCGATGATGATGATGATGAGCAAATATTATAGCAGACAGAGCATTCAGATATTTAGCATCAGAGTCTCTTTTCCATCAGCTTTGTCGAGGCTTGTTATATACCGTATTGGACTTTTATGATGATAATCTCCCTTCCCATATACGTACCTAATACACAACAGCTTCAGTTCATCATGAGATGATAATGTTTATCTGCACTTAAGCCTTAAATAAGTGAAGATTGGAACCTTATGTTGGATCCTCTGCTGATGTTGTGCTGAATGGGGTATATGAAATGATGAATTGTGTGTTGGTGTTGATGTTCCTGGTTCCTAGGTTCGTCTTAAGTTGGTCAATCTCAGTATGGCTTTACCGGGTGGACGGATTTGGTGAAATCATGATCCCTATTGAGACCAGTCATTTGGAACAGAGAGGTCCATGTGGATGAGCTAGGTTTTAATTAGTAGATTGTAGCATTTGGATATGAAGGGGAGGGGCGTGAGCTGCATATTAATTGATTGGGATTGATTTATTACCATATGCAGAAGATGAAGGAGGGAAATGTGGGACTGTGGACTTTAATGGACACCCTGTATGTTTATTTTCATACCAAATTCACGAAGAAGATCTATAGTTTGCCATATTTGTGTAACAGGAACTAACTTCTCTGGTCCTATGTGTCTTGGTCCATACTGAGTTTTTTGGTTCTACTAACCAAACAACTAACTAGTTTCCTGCCCTAAAGAAAGACAAGTAATTTATCGTCGACCTACACATCGTTAGTTCGTCAGTCACCACTTTAATCTTCAATTTTACACAATAAATTCCATCCTCATGCATATCATGTATGCAGCCTTTATAAGCACGGATTGAATATTAGCTCGTGGTTTTATTCCATCTTACACTCTGCATTTTTAAATGTATTTATGCAGAAAGAGACTTATGCAATTGCAACCAACGTCATCACATGTCATCTTCAGTGCTTGTAATACTGTACAGTACTTTTAATCTTCGTAAATCAAGCAATTCCTATATTATTAAAATAAAGTATTAAAATAAAGAAAGGAACTAGCTGAACCAGATTCAACTAACATTAATGCATCCATTGAAGTATGATTATGGAAGGTTGGAAGTATTTTTCATGGTTTGTCCTTCTCGTGAAAAGTAAAAACTCACGGTGCTGATATTGATGATCGACTTTAAAATTGGAATGTGTGCCAAATATTTGAGGGGGCTTGATGTTCCGAATCTTCCAATGAATAGGTCAATTGGACGGGAAAACAGTATGCAGCAAGTAAACAACAACTACTACATGAGTAAGTACCTACATAGCATCTAAGCCTTGATTTATTTCCCATATGATGATGAGCGCAAGAAAAATTGGAGATTGTGACGAATGGAAGAAACACCCCTACATAATTTGCTCATCTCTTGATACCTCAGCATCTCACCATCGATCTTACCATTACTACCTTCTTGGGTATCCGATGGAACTTGAATAAAATAGGAAAATAATATCGTACTCATTTAGAGTTGCTTAAAGGAGTAAATGATAAATGGCTGAATATTGCACAATATTTTCGCACATTAGTGGCATAAGAAATCGAATTTTGTTGTTGATTCAATAATCCGAGACCACAGATACCATACAAAAACATCAAGCTTCACGTACGTACGTCATTAACATGTACAAATATGCTTCTTTTCCATGATATATTGGCCGATGCAAAAGCTTTCTCCGCTGATCTCCAATTACTCGTAGTAGACTCTGTTAAGATTGAAATCAGCCATCGTACTGAAATGGATAGCTGGATGATAAGTAACGAGCAATGCATTCAGATGGGATAATATCAATTGAACGACTGACACTGGTATTCTCAACTATACACATCTCCCCCCCCCTTCACACGGGCGACAAATGCTTACCTATTTTTTTGTGCTTGTGACTGAGGTTTTAAAAATGTAGCATTTGTGAGTTGGACTGTCTAGACTTTTAAAAGCTTTAAACTCATATCCCCATTACGATGTGGACTCTCTCATGATTATAAAAATGCTTTATCTGCCTAGGGTATGTCAATTTATTTGTAATCCAACCCTTTTGAAATTCGATGATTTTCAAGTTAAGATTACACGTGGGATCATAATACTACCTTTTCTACTACCTTCTTACAGATACCGTGTTTTAGATTTGTAAAATACAAGCAATTCCCGTAGAAGCATTTACAGTAGTTTTAAAGTTTTAGCTACACAGGTTTTTTAGATAACTGCTAAGTAAGGCGTGCTAAGCCTAGTTCGCATTGTCGTATGGCCTTCAATGAGGTTGAAATTAAATTTGCAGAATTTGCAAAAGCACTACCAATTCAATATAATTTCACTCGAGTTGTTCAATGACGATATTTATTTAATAGTCCATGCACCTGGAAAGTAGAAACGTGTCAATGCTTATATTAAAGAATCGTATAATTAAGCACGGTCATGCATTCAATAAGGTACACAAGCCAACTCTACCTACACGACTCCATTCATTCATAAGCGACGCTAATTATGTTAAAACATTATATATGTTACATTATATTCATTAGGTAAAGCAAAACACACTTCGAATGGGACGCAAATTGTTCATTAAGGAAGCAGCATTTCATGTATGCTTCTGGGATTATTTGCATTGCAATTCCCCTGTCTCATGCTGCACTGCCTGCCTTATATAAATTCATTCCAGATGCAAGCTACACGCACGGATAAAATAGCAGCGTTTTCTAGATGTACTCGTTAAGAAAGTTGTATTTAACTATGGGAAAAACAGGTGAGATTGTAGTTATATTTAAGCTCTAATATTTAAACACGTTTGCATGATGTTAAGACCATCAGATGCACCCAATAATAACAAATATTTCGCATTCGCAGATTTAGGACACATTTCTAAATAAAAGATACCTACAACTCAAGAACTCTTCAGTATGGGGTTCCAGTCCAAGTTTAATTCGTTCCCCAGAATATGTATTTTTTGGGCAACCATATTGCTATACCTATATAGGTATGTACTATTCGTAGCCAAAGTATTATGGAAGATGGGAATGTACGGAAAAATACAACTTTAATGTACGTAAGCAGATGAATAGAAATTCGGTTCTGGCCTGGAATTAGAAAGTACAATGAGGAGATTCTGATTAACCAACAAATGTTGAATACAGTCTATCCCCGTTAATAGAAAAGGGTTAGTAAATTGGTTGCAAAATAAGTCTCAATTTAGCACGCACAATAAACTAGAATATCCAGACTGCAATAAAGGATGTCCGAAAAAGGAGGGGAAGCAGTATTGGCATTTAACATTCCATGGAATGCATGATTAGGTATAGGTCTCCATAATCCATGTCTATGCGGGATAACTAAACAGACAGAACAATGACTTGACTAGAGAATCTAGAGTCAATCGTTGTTAGGATGCTGACATAAATTCAAATTTATTTAAATTTAATAGTTCTACATCACACCAACAGTTTAAACTAACAAGTCAAGTCTAATCTAAATTTCAATGGAATTTTCCGAACTAAAATGATTTCACTACACACCATCAAAACTATGCGGGAATGGCATCTGCCATGGCTTTCTCAATCCAGAAAATTGATTTTAAAATTAGGGAATATTAAAAGTCTTGTAAACTGCATCAGCGGAACACTGTCAAGCTTTTAAACTAAGACTCAAAGGGAAAGGAACCTTTAAATAAGTAACTTTTACCTTTAACAAATGAGTGAAAAATACCATTACCACGTCATACCATTATTTCGGATGATTGTTGCATTCTTGCAAAAACCAAGAAATCGAAACTTTAATTAACAATCAGAACCCCGCTCTTCAAAGTTGGTCTACCTCGCTTACGTTAACGACCGATCCTATCATTCCTGTACTCCGCAGGAATTTTGTAACAATTTTCTCTGACTACAATGCAATTTATGTACTTCCTGGCTTTCTGCTGTAAGAAGAAGATAAACCTTAGCGCCACAGGATCTGTCGTATTTGCAGCTGTAGAACACCTTTCCACCGGTTTTGGTTTTGTAGCGAAAAGTAAAGATTTTCTCTTTACTGAGAGCTGCTTTTGCAGTTAGCAAAGAATCGAATACTCCTACTTTTATGTAGGCACAACTAATTCTCGTTTTCTTCTTCGTAACTGCATTTTCACTATCGCTGTTTGAATTCGAAGAATCTGGTTTGTAAGAAGCCAAGGACTGAAACTGGGAAGCCATAATATTGGAAACAAATATTTATCTCGGAGTCAAAAATGTAACTGGACTGTTTGGTAGCTACTATCTGTCTGCTATGCTTACAAAAATGCTCAAGAGGTATAAGAAGACCTCAAACACATGCTTTTGAAAAGTAAGAGATTGTAAGGTTCGTCAGGTTTAACATCTACCTTTTCTGGTACGGATTATCTGGTATAAATAGATTACAGAAACTCAAAGATTACAAAGGTTTTTGAACTTTAGTGGTTATTTTGGCAATAGATATTTTTAATTTAAATAAAGGTGCAGAAAAAATTGAAGCAATAATTTAATGGATACATTTACCTTTTTTAATGCGCCCTTTAATTGGTAGCCTTAAACTAACTCCGACATGATGAATTGATGAAATTAAATATATCTTTCAAGATTTCTGCTTTATTATTGATTATTAACCTATGGCTATTACTAGTATAAGCGTAACGTTTTGACAATAAATGTCAGTATTGTAGTTTAACGTGTCAAAATAATAAAATTAATTTTCAAAAAATAACAATTTTTCTATTATTCTATGATGAAGACGTAGAGTCTGAATTCTGTTGGTTGGGTTTTCTGTTCTGTGGGAAATGGGAGAATTTCCATACAAGTTGGTTGGATGAAACACTTTCAAATTGATCCTGATTACTACAAATCTTTAGTTCTATTTTGGTTCGGTTATTTCGTGAATTACTAATTTCTTATTAACGGCTCAAATAACAACATGTGGTCGTAATTAGAATTTGATGGGGATATACTAGCTTTCGGGTTTCTGATTTTATGAGTTATAATTGATACCTGATCCAGGTAAAAAGCTATTATTGGGAGCATACGATGCAAAGTAGTTATACGGTCTTCTAACTTACTACATCGGTATTTTCAGCAAGAAATGTGAAGCTTCGGACTTAAGCCGTACATTCCTATATATACTACATTAAAAAAAGTTACACAGAAGTCGTTTTAACAAATTGTAACTAAACTTGGTTTCACTATCAATTAGTAAATCACAGGGATATTCAATGCTAAATTAATTAAAAATACAATCAATAAGAAATACATTTCAGGGTAAGGAAATGGCAAGTGTAAACATGGTGGAATGATATTCAAGTTACAAGAGATTTAAGAGACTGAAAGGTCAACTGATAACAAAATACGTGTTTTGATGTTCTTAACATCAGAACTACAATTTAAAATTTATTTTAATATTTAGACGAGGCAGAAGCAAAGGAATACAATGTAACAATACTTAACTAATCTTCTTGAGATTCTTGAAGGTTTGAGCTCAGAAAGCAGAATAAAAATGCAACTGATGTGTAATGAATATTTTTTGTGTGTGTTGTTGAGCAAAGATTGTCAGTGCGAATGCAAAATAAGCGAGAATCAATATTCTTGATGTTTGATCCTTTGTATTGTTTCTATCACAAATTCATCACATTCAGGCAGAGTCGCAAAAAGCTGCTGAACTCAAGGTCTAAATTATTATATGTTTAACGGGTTTCTGTGTAGTTTGTGTTTATCTATTCTGACCATTTCTTTAGAAAATCCTTTTTTTCAATGCTAAGTAAAGCTCGTGGCTTTGAATTCTTCCTAAGTAAACCACAACTAAATCATAGTCAATATGGTGCAGGATGGCGGAAATCCATTCCCGAAATGGAACTATTTTCCAATTTACCAGTTTTGATTTTTTTTAACCCTTGGAGAGAATCAAGAAGGATTTCAATATGGTCTGATTAGTTCTAATTTCTTCGGAAAATGATTTGTTATCCGGAAACCAGAAAACATATATCCTTCCTAGAGTTGATTATTCGTGAATGACAGCTTATTGCTGAAGTTATATTGTAAGCATTACTTTCAAAAGGCAAGGCATCTATCATTAAACACTGAATGCTGATTGCCATTCTCTATTGTATATTGAATTTGAAAGTGGAGAAATACAGGGGGTTTAGAAATGTAAAGCGAGAATGATTTCTAAGTAAACCGTCTTATCAGTATCACACTTATAAGCGGCATGTAATTGAAAGCTTGGAAAAAAGAAGGAACAAACAAAAATCAAAAAAATCTGAGCAAAGGTCTGAGATCTATAAAGTATACGAGAGGGATATTTCCCATTATACTGATTTTGAACGTAACTACCCTTTCTGTATTAAAGGAGCTGTCCTGATGCGTAGGAAGATAACTTCTTTGAGTTCGAACCAAGTACATATGATATGCTGTTCAATTGGGGTTCCTAAGCCTATTATTTAAATCAAACCATACACAAGTAGTACTATTATTTGCCTTTGGTAGGTACTAGGTCGTCCACAAGCTTTAATTAGAGACCAGGGATGTAATAACGATAGATTTCCAGTTGGAATTGGAATCCAAATTTTTGACGATCAAATGAATACTTCCAGAGACGGCTTAGTCAGGTCCAACCAAGACAAATTTGCCTCCGAGTTGCATTCACTCAACTTATTTTTCTTTCCTTTGGGTTTTCGCTGCGAAACGGCACCAACAACACCCAGTTGACTCATGTATTCCTGTAGTCGGACAAAGGCCTTTTTCGGATGGGCCCTGCACCACTTTTCCACAGCTGAAAAGCAAAATTGAGAAATTGGAATAGTTTTGGAAAGTATAAGTTTCGTTGTTATATTTCTTTGTCTGTTTACCTTTTAAGAGGAAACAAGAGTCATGGATTGTCATCCCCTTGTCCTTCCATTTCCTGTAGATACGGTACATGATCGCTAAGTAAAACTGATTTACTACGAGGATTGCACTTCCCTGCTTATGACAAAACCTATTTAGCAGCCCGTCTCTAAATGCATCAATAGTCATTTTCGTCACATTAAGACTCAGCACTGCAAGTGGAAATTGGTGAATGGGATGCCTTGACAGTTCAAAAACATCTGGGGCTAGGGTCTGTTTTGTTTCTTGAGATGAACTAAGGTACAACATTTGTAAAGCTCCAAACATGCCCACTCCTCTAAGGTCACTTGCAGGATCCTGACCCTATACATTTTAATGTGAACTTCAGATTTGAGAATTTGAAATTATAATTTTGGTGCTTTTGAAGTGAGTACAAACCTGAAAACCGATTTCCTCCCAATGATTACCATATCTAGGACACGTTGGGTTGTTCGTCATAAACACATAGAGGCTCTGAAGTATTCTGCGATGTACGCTAAGCTCATTAATCATCGGACCTAGATATCACAAGATCAAAAATAGTTTAATGGACTTGAGCTCAAACTCAAAGTACAAAATCGATTAGGTTAATTAAAAAGGACGTACAGGATGCAATTGAAAAAATGAGATCCCTCTCAGGCACAAGGGCCGAAACCAAAGTTGAGCTTCCAACAAGGCCTTGTATTCGGCATCGTAACTTTCCTCTCGGTGGTTTCCTGTCATCTATTCTTTGAAGCTATAGACATTTACACCAGCAATTCAATTTATTGTTCCAACTTCTATTTAATGTAAACCGATAATCAACATGTAAATGAATACCCTATACGATGACAAATCACAGGTTTGAAAGTAGGACCAGGCCTCTGAAAAGTTTATCGGGATAGAGTTGCTACATTCAAAGTTGATACTCTGCTTAAGGCTCATTACATCCGGAGTTGATCTCCATTCGAAATCAGAATCCTGGGATCCTCCATTTCGCCTGCTGCTATCATTAACATTAAATTTCGATTATTGTCAGTCGGTTATATTTCTCAGAATGTAATTAAAGTTGAAGGCGGAAACCACTTCCAAACACGACCAACAAACCTGTCATGTGTATCCAGGGAGTCAACCGACGCTGCAATCTTCTTATCCCTTGCCGGCATACAATTAAGCTGAATTTCCTTGGGCAGATGACTTTTTTGGCTATTTCGTCTCCTATTCATGGCCATCTGTCCTGAGATCTTGTCCTGCTTCAACCTTCAATCCCGATTGACCTCCGCCCCTCTTTCTATTGAGATATCACATATAAGAAACAATTTTAAACGCATCACGATTTCTTTTCGATTTTCAGGAAAATAAACCTTCTCCATCAACTGGGACGTTTCTCAGTCCATTATTATTAAACTCCGTTAAGAAACGATAATATCAGCATGACAACATTCCACTTCAAAAAGGATAGTACGAACTCCAATACTCCTGCTTTGTTCCTCCATTTTTAAAATCATTCGAGTTAAAATATAAATTACTCATTTATTAACCTTCCAGATCACAGATAATCTAACTGTAAATACCTGCCAGTAAATGATGTAAAATAGAAAATTAAATATTTGCATGTTGAACGGTTCAGAGAGCCTTCTGGTAAAAATTATTGTCACGAGAACATATGCTATTTAGACATGCTTAGTTAACCTTAATCACTCTTGACTGCTTCAGTAAAAGCCCATAGGCTATACGTATGATTTACAAAGACCGCAGAAACTCTTAGTCTCAGAATTGTCAGAAGTCTTTATAAAATACTAATTAACCTCGGTCACAAGTGAGCAGATTCGTGAGACGAGAGAGGTGTTACGGGGATTGAAGAAGACAATGAAGATGCATTATCAACACTTGGTTAGGACCAGTTAGGACTTACACCAACACACTTAAATACTTAAATATTATTAGCACAAACAGCCGCCTAGTCCACCAGTAGTTTCACTTGCAAATTGAGGCCATTTCCATTTCTACATCAATGTGGTCAGTTTAATATTTTCTCATTTAATCCACCCTGCGATTTTCTGTTTGCACAGAAGCCAATAAATAAAGGTCGCTAGAAAGGGAAAAAATAATAATCTTTTTCAAATGTTTAATTCCAATGAATCTTACCAAAAAACGAGCCTGTAGTATTGGCCACCTTATTTATATTTTGTCAGACTTTCCTGGCCGAGAGACAGTTAGCTCCTACCTACACGTCCAAATTCCAACTTACACCTTCAACACTTACTTTATGTTTTTTTAGGGGAAAAGGTTCTGATCAATCGATCCGTATCGATTATTTGTTAGAGGCTATTGATTCCTAATTCCTACTACTAACCCTATTTGTTAATTCGTGTAAATGTTCTGCTCTCCGACGTGTCTCACATGATGTGCATCTCTTCTCCACCTGATGATGCAAATGCTAATGCGCTAGCCTGTATAGCTGCTTAGGAGCTTTGGAATGGAATGTATTAAAAAATAGTAAAAAAAATATTTAGAGCCTTTGAACACAAGGAGCTCCTCGAGTCTTTGAGCTTCTATAAGTTGGACTCTTACTCTCTTCAGTAGTAAAGCCAACATTAGAAAAGGACAGAAGTGTATCAGTATGTTATCAAAAGGACAAAGCAGGTTTTTCACCTTATTATCCTCTGCTAGCCACCTTGATCTTTATATTCAATCTATTCAGTATTAGCTGCTAGTTTGTTAGGAAGTAATACAAAATACACCTCGAATCTGCCTATATTATAGAAACTCTCCACTTGAGCAGCTTGAGCAGAAGGTATTTAATAGAAAAGGTATATGCTTCATCAATAGTTGGATTGGAATGAAATAACTAACTATAACCATATAAGTTGTATAAAGTAGAAAAAGTAGAAATAGTAAACCATTGATACACAACCCGAGAAATATTTCATGAAGTGTTATATGCAATATGCAACCGGCAGCGCAGCCCCGGTTCCCCGTTCCCTCAGGATTTCCTCAGTCTATTTAACGCTTTTTCATGAAACCACCACCACCAATAAACGAACCATCTACACCACCGACGGATTCTAAAACCCTTCTAGCTAGTTGTTCTGTACTTTCTTGAGTGCCTGAAGCAGCCTACTTGCCTACCAGAGGCAATAGTGGCTAGGCATCCATCCTTCACAAGTACAAGACTTCAAGTTGCCTAAGGCTTCATCAATTTATTTTCAAGATTCTTTTCTTAAATCCCCTTTGTCTTCCTTGACAAATTAAATTTATATTTTCAACATCCTTAATTCACTCCTCCATGTTATCATATAAACATATTACCATATCACGATAATCTTGTTTCAGGTTTGAGCATCTTTTGAGCGTCATCAATTCTATGAACTTCGAATTACGAACCAAGAGGAACTATAAAGTAATAGGAATGACGATTGATGCCTCTTGGTCTCAGAGTTGTCCAAGCTGCTCAAATAATAGAGCTCATGGGATCTTCTTCATACCTAGAGGAGTCTAGACGGGTTGCAATGTACACAAAGCTGAGTAGTATAGGAAAACAATATCCATTTTCAGATGCAGATGCAGATGTGAGATGTGGGCTTGTTTGTGTACCCAGCTTAGGTTTTTATAGATAGGACTTCGTCTGCTGATGCTGTAGTTTAAAAGGGAAGGGTGAAAATAACTACCCATTGTCCTACTGACTGGAGGAGAGATGGAAGAACGGATGAAAAGGGTTAAATTCCTTCACTCCCGTATCATCCTAATGGATTCCGATGTAGGATCGAACAAAGGAAACCAGGGGCACACAACACATCCACCTTGTTAGTAGAGGGAGGAAAAAACACTTAAAAACCGAGGAGCCTTGGAAAGGTGTTTCGTAGACGGGGGTGTGTAAGATGTCTTCTGCATCTGTAATCTTCCGGAGCTTCCGAATTCTTCAAGTGGAATGAATGTCCAGCCAAACTGCTAGGAGGCTGACAAACATGTATGTTGTGCACCTCTACTTTTTTAGGGACAAAAACAGCAGGGCCCAGTACTGAACCCTATTTTCAATGAGTATAGGTAACAATACTTGTATAGTTTTCAAACTTGGGTTACTTACTAGGTAAGCAGGGTTAGTTGAAAACACTACTTTTCGCTGCATTTGGTTTCGGTCTTAACTTTCTTATTTTTTTTAGTTGATAATTATACAGTGGAACAATTTATTTGCTGCTAATAATAATTGGAACAATGGCAGGTTCGTCAAAACACTTTTCGAGCTAATTGTTTTCAAATCTGTTCGTTCCTGACTGAAAGTTCAGGTAAATAGCTTTCTAATAAATTGACATTGTCATGGGCTGAGCTCGGATGGGATCAGTTATGGATATGGAGCTTATAGATATATATTATGTGAGCAAGAAAGAAAGAAGATGCCTTTGCCAATTAGTAATATGGTTAGAGCTTATAGGATGAGACAGTAATCCTCTCCAGGCATTTCCATATTTTATGATCATATATCTAGGATGCGAATGATGCTCATTCATCTCATGTATTCTTAACATGTATCCCTTGGGCTGGTTAAAATTAAAAACAAAAGAAGAATATCGTCTGTCTATCTAGGCTTGAAGGCATTTTTGATGCTGTGTTTAATATGCGCTAGGCTTGACCTTGGCAAGGACCAAATATCAATTATTTAAGTCCAGTTTGATGCGATCGGCTTACAAGTAAATGTTTATGAACTTTTAATAATTCGTAATATTGTTGAAACTGGAAATTTACATTAAAATATAAATATATTATATATTATTATATATAATATATATTATAATAATAATAATATAATAATAATAATATATATAAATATAAATTTAATCTATAACGTATAAATAAAAAATGGCCAACGTAATCAATTTTATTTGTTATTCCCGTGCCAAGAAGATTTTGGTGGAGTAGTTAGGATTTCGAAATGGAGAAACCACTGTAAATGTTAAAGAGGTTTGAAGTGTATTCAATTATGGATCCAAAACCCTTGCAAATCTCTTTTTCCCAGATACCGAGGCTAGACACTAATTGAATTGATTCCGACAGAATCAAATAAAATATGATTCCAACACTTATTCTCAGCAATTGCAACTTGAGACTAATCCGCTTTGGCTTATGAATGATTTCGTCATTTGAATCGTTATATTACACTATAGCATACAGTTTATATATATATATATACAGATATAACATAGTAACTGTTTTTATCAACTTTACTCATCATTGGTTTAGTAAAAAAAAAATACGGATTTAGACAATTTTGTTGGTTGAAGTTTTATTTTATAGCGTAAGATAATCCAAGTGAAGTCAAAAGTTGATAGCTCTGCAGCTGTACTCAACTTTCTTAAGGCTTACAAATATAATAAATGTCCTTCAACTTGGCTTACATAAAATACAGAATCCTACAATGCGCTGAAATGGAACAATTGTACAATGAAATATTATGCCATGCTATCCTAAGATTGCAAACGCACATCTCTGACTTACAATCTGCAGCAGATGAATCATTCCTGATGTAAGATTGGTTCTAATGATTGAAGCGTTAATAATCGAAGTACCATTAGATAACTACTGCACTCAGAACTACATACAGATTTAAGAAATCCAAGACCAAATTTAATTAATTAGCCGATGTAATATTACGTATTCAATAATCCCGATCTCATTTATTATTTATTTATTTATTTAAAACTTAAAACCTGTCGAATGAGGACTGCTACTATTGTTTTATTTTGGGATTCACTAAATTCAGTTTGACCTTCATCATTTTAAATATTTAATCAATTGTCAATGGGTTGGTATTTATGGAATGATAAATGTTGTGTAGAATGTCAGTAAATGGACCAATCTCTGATAGAATGAAACAGGCTTTTGAATATCACCCTAAAACGTGTTTAAAGCCGCATTTGACGGCAAGGAAATTAACCGTAGGTACCATTGTCAACGGATTAATTGAACCACAATCGTTTTTTTATTCTATTTTGTATAAGAATTTGTATAATATTTTAAGATGAGATGTTACCTGGTACTCAAATTATATGCATTCAGTGTCTGCAATTTTAGGGAAATGAGACTCAATAAATAAATTAAATAAATGATCCTGACAAAATTGAATCAACGTTAAAGCAACTCAATCGCGCTTTAAAATCTCAAACTACAATTGTAACGACAAGGAAAGCATGATTCAATAAACAAACGAAGGAATTGCGTACACAGAGAAACAAATTGTTCATCAATAGGATTTGTTCCTCTTCACCGTAAAATCAATTAGAAAGAGTTTTCCTGTTTTCTAAGCTGACATCGTTTGAATAAATTATCTGCATTTGGCATCTTAATATACACAAAAAATGAATGTGTCCCGTAGATTCTTTCTAAATGCATAATTCATCTATTCAGATATATATTTTAGACACAGTATGATATGAGAAACGTCTGAAGAAGATTCATTGAATGGTATTTACCAATTCCATGCCTTGCTAGTTGATTAGGCCATCTTTTAAAATATTGACAGGCTCATGTACAATACAATGTCATCATGACAAGGCTGATAATATACTGCTGTGAGCGGAAGTGAAAAAGTAGTAATCGTCAACAAAGATTCTGATGATACTGTGAATGATGTCACTAGAGCACATGTACGGAAGGGGATGCATTGAGTCTACACGTAAGTTAAAATTAGATGTTGGCATGATTCCCCAATTCGTTTAGCGACAAACGCATTTCATTTCCTAAAAAAGTCTCCAAGTTCCTAAAAGACCCAACGCATGGTTTGCATCTACTCAGTTTGCAACTTCAGGCCCTCCAGGCCAAGGGTCAATTCAAATACATCGCATCATTCCCTAGTTGAAATAATATTACATAATGCAAGTGCATTTGTGACGAACGAAACGATCCCCAACGATTTTCATAATATATCTTCACATGGACTCCAACCGGAGTCCCAGCGTCTCACAATTCAAAATCCCTGCTGGTCCGTAAAATATGAACTAAATAATTCTTAAAGAAGATGTGACGGACGATCAACAGTTGGAAATGGGAGGGAGTGGTGAGAAAAAAATGACAGATGAAGAGATTTATTCGCTACGGTCAAAGTGCCGTCTGCTCGAGAAAGATACTCGACAATTGGAATCGGCAAAACGACGTTTGGAGAGCCGGCTTCTAGCTGTCCAGCAATCATTTCAACGTGAACAATGTGCAACGAAAAATCTGAATAGCAAGAGGGTCAACGACCTTTTGAATCTGCACAGACACTATGTCGATAAATTTGAGACTGCTACTAAACTCCTGAAGATAAAGTAAATTTAAATTCTCGCAATTCCCACATATTCCATGCTCTACTTATTTGTGTCCAAAAATGACCTTGAGTCTATTATTTGAAGGAGTAAATTAGAAACTTTACTTAATTCTATCATTCCAAGAAATAGAAACTTAATCCTCCTGTCAAAGTGTTTCACAGAATTAAAATAAAATACATATCCTCCCCCTTCTTCTTCTGATACAATGAGATTTTTAAAGTGAAATGAGAAATTGTAATTCGAACTAAAAATGAAGCCACGTATACAAGCAGAATGTCTTGCAAGAGACAGTATAAAGCTGACAATGAGAGGATCAAAGGGTCCAAAAAATTACATTGTTGATGATACAGGATGCACATTCATTACCTTCTCAGCATTATTTTCTTGTATTGTAGTAATTAAGGCATATAATTGATATTGTGTTACCCTGGCTAGTGAAAGTTCAACCTACACGAGGCGAAAGACACCTTCGACAGTCAAGTAGGGTAGCATTTGGAATTAGACTAAACTCTCCATTCTTCATTTTTAAACTCAGTGTTTTTGTAAATTGACTCCAATCAGTAACGTTCTAGCTATATAGATAAGAATGTCATTCAATGTGTAACTTATTAATGATTTATGATTCAAAATTGTGAAGGGCTTGTTATTTTATTGCAGGTTACACTTTGAGCTAACTCAGGCTCTTCAATTTCAGCAAGAACAATTGAAACTCAACTTCCGTTCAGACTTGTGCATGTTGACAAATAGGAATAACCAACTTGTTACTTTGCTAACGTATGCACAGGAGGTAAGTCTATATTACGCCGTCGACGTATATTCATTGTACAAAAATCAAGCAATCATTACATTGATTGGACTTAATGTTTTTCTCGTTGCCCTTTAAACAATGGTTCTTCTTATGGTGTCTTAAATTTACATTTAATATCTGGATGACAGCTTGTGAGATTGTGAGAATTTCAAGTGGGATCGTTCCCTGTCAACAAATCTTTGCTGTCAAGTTATGAGAGTGTTTTTTTCCTTATGAGACAGGAGAACGAGACCTTTAATAATGATCATACTTCTTGACATGCACGTCTCAAGCTATTATCAAACGGCCGATTCGTTTCCTATTCAATTTTTTTCATTTTTGACAGCAATTAAATATACATGACAATGGCGGTCAAGTTGCCATTGTTTATAGCTTGAAAATCTCCATCGTAATATCTCTTGCTTGTAGAATTATGAATTAGAGGCATGTACATTCGAAGAAGATAACCGTACATACGCTACAAAAAGAGTGCCAAGAAGATTGTAACTCGCAAATTGTAAAATTTATGTCTTCTTCACGCACTGTGTTAATTTACAGCAGTTGCAACAAGTTGATAGAGTAACTGAGAACCGGCGAGTAGAAAAGCAGCTGTACCGTGACGATGCCTATGATAAGAAGCTTGCGAGACTACGGAAAGACTTCGAAAAGCAGACTGTTAAACTGGTAATTAAAATTATGAACCGGGATAACAAACTTCCTAATCATTTTTTTTCTCGTAAAATTGATGCAATGAAATATGTTTAAAAAACGACTCCTTACTAGCTTAAAGAACTGAAGGACCGAGAAAGAACGATCGAATCGCTGCAGACGAACATTTCAACTTTATCCAACACGACATTAATTCCTGGCTCAACAAGTCAAGTGTCGGGTGTTGAACAACTGTTGTCGTCGCGTTCCAAAACTGGAGGGCCGGTAAGGAATAAGGTACGTATCCTGTTAGATGTATTGGAACTTTACAACATGAAAGGTTATCCTAAAGTGCCTTCCAAATCTCATGGAATACCATCATGCAAAAGCATACATTTATATACCAACCTTACAATCAACAAGTGAACTCCACTCTATTCCTATAAGCTAAATCGCCAAATACGGTTCGTTGACGTCTGAAGTATTCACATGTTCTTTACTAAGGCTTAATGCAACTGCAGTTAATGAGAAAACAGCCTATTATTGTCCAATCAACAATAACCCGATGTTGCAAAAGTGATTGTCTTTCGGAAATAGGTTGAATTGCAAGGAATGATTACATATACATGTTTACGTTAATTTTCCTTTGTAGCCGAAAATTGCTTCTGTTTGAACGTATACAATTATTGCAAGTCAGTTAGTTCGTCTTCCTCCACGAAGTTTGGGCCTATTGAGTAAGATTATAAATTTTTACCGTGATGATCATCATGACGATATAAAAAATAAGAGTGATGTGTTTTCTCGTTACTGATGAAAAAGGACGAGGGCAACATCCTGGGCTGCTTCTTGCAGGAAGGAAGGAACACAAAAAGTTCCATTACCGAAACTTGCATGCTTCAAAAACTCAGAGATTGTAGATGTATCTATTATTAATCTTCGTATATACCGAAAGGCTAGTTGTTTCAGAGTGTTCAGAGGCAATTGTTCCTTTTTACATCAGCCACTTTATTCTTCATCACAAGCAGAGGATGAAAAAATTGCATAGAATCTATTCAGGCGGAGATTTCACGTAGAGTTTATAATTTTCCTGGATTGGGATCGAATCAATGGGATCAGAAAAAATAACGTGATTGGGTTTGATGATGTTACTCAAATTGCTTTCTGAGTTTATGTAGAAATAGCTACAGGCAAAGGTTCAGGAGTTATTTATTTTCCTAGTCTGATAATGAATGGTTTTAGAATCGGATTCCTTTACACTTTGTTTTATATTTTGAAAACCCTACCCTTTTGCATATTTTAAAATTTACATTATAACACCATTGGAAAGGGGATAGAGCAGAATGTGGATAGAACATATTGGGATTGAAGCCTTGAACTTGGCTAATAAGGAATTTATAACTAGGATGAGTATATGGGTTGTCCCCATCTTTAAAGACTCGAATACCGTTTTTCATTATTGCCAATTGAAGATGACAATAAGGGCCTAAAATTAATGATGGCATTTGATCATGCGACAATATCCTTTGTACGGTTAGTTGCTTGTGGCTGGTATGGCTTAACGATTCTAAAATTAGGGATCCTAATGTTGAAACGTCAATTGAAAATTGAGAATGTACCACAGGACAATGTTAAAGGGTGCCAGATGACCATACAGGAAAATAATCAGTACCGGCTTGTTTCTTCGACCATTCGAAAGGCCTCATATGGTTATCTAATTTCATTGAGTAGGGTAAAAATTGCAGGTTCTGATAAATCAACACGTTTCGGTAAGTCCGGAAGGCAAAGCATTAAACTTGTAATTATTTTTTTCCTAATATCAAAAGGAACTCGTGAATCTCTTTTCCGTGACTAGTTGATGCCGTCACATTACTTAATGTTATTGAAGACGATGCTGAAGATTAGATATGAGCGGAAGCAGCAGAATTTACGCGACACGGGAGGATTTGTGATTAAAAGAAGTTATGAGGACAGGAATCATACATACAGACGACATCAGAGATAATACATTCCGCAAGACGTGCAGGCATTGGACTTGACAATGAAAAGAGTCCCTGTATAGTAATAGCCTCATTCGTTTTTGTATCCCACAGGGAACATACCGCAATCTCAAATCCAAATGATTCTAGATTCTTACGTACAAATTGTCATTAGTTAATAATCCTGTTTTGTGGTTCTCATCGCTGATAGCAGCTACATGCTACATGTGAAAGAGGTTTGTCTTATCAACCTAACTGAGCAGGAGTCCACCTACAACAACAATCGCGAATAATCCGTTTACTCCTGCCTGACTGACTGAACAGGACCGGATAGGTAACACAGATAATTGCAGATTGCAGTTAGACTAAGTAAGTTAGCAACACAGAGGCTAAATAGAAAAATTCTACCCTTTGCTAATATCATTACTGAAATTATAGATATGGTAGTGTAGTCGTAATTAGGGCCAAGTGGCTTCATCGTGTAGTAAATGCATAAGCGTTAGTAAAACCGAGTTACTGGTTACCAACTATAGTGGAGCCGTGGTGCTGTAAAGAATATTATATGTACTAGTAGTCCGTTGGGGATGTACGAATACTTCAGGTAGATAGCCAGCGTTTGTTGTGAAAGTAGTTGAGGGTGTAAAAAAACGAGCACAACTGGCTAACTAACTGGTAACTTAACCAAAAGCAAGGCACAACAATAGTCCGTTCCTTGTTGCTCAGAATGGCAAAAACCCCTGTGAATGCAACATGCAACAAAGCCCTATGACTACGAAACTTTGCAACCAGAGATCCTCTTCTCGAATCCTATAACATCGTCTTCGTTTTTACTCTCCGCTTTATTTAGTTTCAAAGAGGCTTCATTCGCAGAGATGAAGCAGTGACTCTCCACTTCTGCACATTTCTTAAAACTCAACAATTAACTTTTCATCCCTCCGTTACATTGTTCCTTCTCAATTGTCCTAGTGTGTTACCAAGCCCCAGAACCGAAAACTTTACTCTGGTGGGTCACCAGATCCAGGTTTTATTTCTAAGGTAAACATTTCTTGTGCTCGTGAAGTGAAGAATTCTCTTGTTCTACCTTTAACTTCGAAGTTAGAGTAACCACGGATTGTATGCTATACAGAAGGATTCATAACACCGGTGGAGGAATGTGCCTTGTTTAAAGTGGTTATATTGAGGAAATGATAAGAAGCTGTCTGAATCCAGTGAGAGCTTCTGGAAGCAATCAAATACATGTGTGAAAAAAGTTCATTGAGCCGGTATGAAAGGGTGACTTACCTTTACTGAAAAAATTTGTAAAAATCAATCGGATTCAGTTGAAGGTTCTCATGTTTTGACATTTTTATCGTCTTACGGATATAGCAGCTCCACGCTGAGCATTGAATTGACAATAGCGACATCATAAACAGGTGGGTATTGGATCATTGGATGTAAGGCATGGACATGCTATTCTTGGGCATTAGTTAAACTGCTTCATCTTTATGTTCTTTTACGAATACCGTTCACAGCCTATACATATAGGTAGACGTAAACTGGAAGGATCATGTTAATAGACTTTTCACGGAAATTTTCTAACAATTTCCTTTCAATTTGATTCAATCTTGAAGCTGACTTTTTGCAAAGTTGCACGTTGGCAACGGTCCTACTAGCTAGAAGGCTAAGCCAACCTGTTGAACTTTACCTAGAAAAAGGAATTACAACATAACACATGCATATGTAAAATCCCCCAAAGACCTCATGTCAAAGTCTGATTGATGGCCCAGTCTTCTGGTGAGCACGAAGAGGAATAAAAACGATAATCGCGTATCATATGGGCATCTTCGTTAAAAAAAAGCGAAGATGTACATGTTTCTGTTATGTTGACTGGTTGTTGATACGTTTCCGTGTGGTTAGTTAGTTGTGTCGAAGGAGTGAAGTAGAACTGCTGTCCATGAAGAAAGGCTTCTTCATCAATCGTGTGAATAAAAAAGTTTATTTCTTTGATTATGCCCTACTTTTTATATTCTTTTGTACCTCTCTCTCTCTCTCCCTATCTCCTTGTCTAATATCTATTTATATTTTCATTTATTCTACTCTGAATCTCAAATTAGCCCTTCTTATCCTAATCCGAGAACTATCCAAATAAGAAATAAATCCATCCTATAATAATACACTCTCTAATCATCCTGCTACGTCCTACAACGACTCACAGTGCAAGAGAATTGCTGACAGTTGACAAATGAAGAAAATGATACTTGGGAGAATGTAAATATGATATTTAATCATCAAGTGACTAAAAGGAAAATAAAGGTCCTTGGGCAGTATTATGTGTACTTTGCGATCCCTTCCGGCCAGAAGGCAGACAGAATCCATATCAATCCATTTTGAGATTCTGTCTTCTTCTTGTTCTACGATTCATAGCAGTGGAGTTTAGAATTTAAAAGTATCTTTACCCATTGGATGTTAGAGATATACGGACTACAAGAGTTTTGCATACAAAAAAAACATATTTGTATAGGCATTGATTCTATTTCGCATGCAAGCTCACAGTAGAGCTTATCAAAAGATCTTTGACAGTAATACTGTCAGTTGCTGGTAAAATTCTACCTTCTGTAAGTGCAGAACAACTCAATTATGATTAAATTGTTGATAAAATCTTTATCATTTGACATTTGATTGAGCAAACACCCCCAGAGAGTCATCATCGTGTACATGTAAACCCTAGTCTCAATTTTGTAAGTCATAAAAGCAGTTTCTCAAGTCGGCAATTTCTGATCCTAGTTTCTGATCCTTTGATTTCTGCACACGCGGTGTGTAAAGTTCTCTCAGTCAACCTTATACTAATAAATCCATTACGCCATGGTGTTACGATTAGAATCAAAATCATTCCGCAATAGTGTCACGAATGCTTTAGAACCGTCCCTGCCTAAAAGTGGACACAGTTTAATTGATAACTTATGTTACAACTTAAGAGTCCCCAAGTCACAAGCACTGATTATGGCCAAGTCGTTTTTTTCTTTAACTAATCTCTCTTTTGTGATTTTAATTCCATCGACAAGAAATAGGATGGTTTGGCACCGTTAATGACTACAATCTGCGTTTTATAACCGTTTTGATTGGCACATAATACACAAGCACTACCCCTTGGCACATTAATTTAATCTTTTCGTATTTTATTCCATTCAATGACATCGGCATAAAAACATTCCAATATCTAATTTGGGAATTAGATGTACCGGATAGGTAGTCTTTAAACGGTTTTGAAATCACTAATTCAGTTACAAGTCTCAATTTCCTGGTAGACTTTTATGACTTTTCAAGAACCTCAGGATGTTTATGGTGTTAAATGTCTCTTTTAATAGCCTGCCTTAAACTTTGTGAATGGTTAGCATAAAATTTTCCGAATTTCTATGTGAGGTTAATGAGCCATGGTAAAAGTCAGTTATTGCAGCAGCTGGATTCGGAATTTCAAACGGAAATCATTGGAGCCCCAGCATTGATTTTGTTTTTATTTTTTTGACAATGTGACAGGTGGAAGTTGGTGGAGTCATTTTGCGTTTCATGCTTGGCCAGTATTGAATTCCCTTAAAAGTCAGTCAGCCTCATAAATTGTGCAAAGGAAATTCTCTCACTTTCCACCTCGTTTTGTGGCCAAGACTTTACAAAAGAAAGGAATGTTTGTAGTTTGTAGTTGATCATGGGTGAGGAAAGGAACGTAGCCCTTGGTACATGATGTAAATGGAATGACCACAACATTACGATATAATACTGTGGCTGTTGATAACCAGTTAATCTAATGAGTCAATAAACAATACACACACTAATGGGGTGATACAACTATCATAAATTATGGGCATGGTCCTTATTTCACTCCACAATTAGTTCCGAGTCTCAATCTACTACGGCAATCTGACCAGACTTTGTGAATGAGCAGATCTCGTAGCTCACCATCAGGAGGAACGGTTCATGTGGGTGCCTTTACGAGGAACGATTATCTCTTTTTATGAGACTTTTGGTGTTGAATCAAAATAAAATCTAATACAGATATCATTTATATGTATCATACTCACACTTAACGTCTACGATGATATACTACAGCATATAATATGTGTTTATTTATCTGCACCACTATCACCAACTTTTTTTTCAATCTATTTCCCGCACCTGTACACAAATCTCGTGTAACTTCACTTTGATTGATGTCTGCTATACGGAAGGCGCAAAGATCAGAGGAAAGGGTTCAGGAAATAAATTATCTGTTCGTGCATTGAGCTAAATCTGCCCACACACAGCACATACCAGATTCAGTTTTGGAAACTGGTCCTGTTGGTATTGGGCATTGGTCACGCTTATAATAATATACGAGACAAGCTGTCTGAAACAAGTAGAAATAGATTTCATTGATGAAATACTGAATAAATGCATCTTAGGTCGAATTGTGTACTCAACAAAAGGTAACCTTATTACTTCGCAGCGTTTGCAACTCTGTTCTAGCCTTCTTGACAGATTTATAATTCGCTTTGGTGAATCAGCTAACAATGGGGAAAGCAGTGGCAGAGTGGAAGTACTCAACTCAGAAAAGGCATTCCAAACCAGACATAGGAAACATAATTCTTATTTTCAAGTGAAAAAAAAATCAACAATAGTAAACAAATAATAATAAACTCACTGCCTGATTGAAGTACTTTAGGGTCTTGATTCTATAGATGCTAGAGGAGGCAATCCTCGTAAGCCTTATAAGCTCTTAAGAAGCCTAACTGAGAATTTAGTCCGGTTGGTTAATCTAAGACAGGATCAGGATCAATTTCTTTTAGGTCAGGTAGGCATGAATCAATTTCTCATCGTGAGCAGGATAGATTAACAGTGAGATTTCAAATCATAAAAAAGTTTTACACGTATAGCCAACAGCCAATAAAATTTAGCTTAAAAAGTTCTTAGAGTCGAGCAAGTGGAGTTAGTTAGACGAGGTAAAAACTCTTTTACAAAATATCCTTAGAGTCCTTATAAGACTATCCCTGTTGATGTTTTGATCTGAATGAGCCAGTTACTATGTAGTAGTAGTAGTTGCCTCCTGTATTTCTCATTTCCCATGTTATAAAATATGATTTTGATCCCAGGAAGGTCAATGAAACTTTTTAACTTACTTGCTTTTCCCTACGATTTATTGTATGATTATAGAATTTAGTCAACTAACTGCCGAATTTATTTCCATGTTCTAGCGTAAGTACATAGTAGTTCACAGCTCATTGCCCAGTTCATGGCAGGCCAGGGGATTGCATTGCAGTCCTTACAAACTTACCTTCATTTCGGACGTGAGTTCACTTCCAGTTGCAATTATGCCATTATGCGTTGATTCTGTATGCATAATATGATATAACGTGTCTAGGCATGCAACATTAAAATACTTGTTCCCATCCGCCGTTCTTTATTAGGTAGACTGTAAAATATCTGATCGTTCACTAGTATCGATTGATGTCTAATGGCGCAAAACCTGCACAACTGCACCCCCACATTACAATGGCATCCATCCATTTAAGGCTTAAAATTCTGCGATATGTATTAGATAGATCGTTAAGTCCCAGTTCTTAAAAGGTTGTCCGTATCGGTTTCTTACATTCCATTATTCAATCATCCCTCTTTCTCAATGTATTCAAATTCGCAAATCCAATTAAAGTACATTGACAAAATTAAATTAAAAAGCCTTAAGTTAATCAGGAAAAGTGATGACTCATTATTATAGACATCCTGAATTTTGCAAAGGTTATTTTTTCTCATGAGGATGAGCCAAACAATAGATTTTAAAATCGTTTAATGCAACCAATTGTTACTTTGATTTTTTGTAAGCATAATGTGCATAGAAGCTCAAAATATAAATAATTATTTAAACTGATTTTAGTGTTTTTAAAAGAACATCTTTGGATCTTACATTTACAAGTTCAACTTGCTTTTAAATCGATGCTAAAGTAGGTGATGGGTAAGCATGTAAGTAGTTTAGGCATGCATAAGTCAAGTACATAATTTCCCATGAGTATGTACAAACTGATTATTCACGTGAAGAGGGAAAAGCAGTAGGGTGTCGGTCTCGACAGGCAGACGGTAACAAATGGCAGATGATACAGAAATGGACGATAAAAAATTGAATAAAGCTCTACTTTCTAACCTCAAGATTAATTAGACAACTTGGACTGAATAGAACAAACAACCGTAGAAAATTTGCACCAAACTCTGTGAGACTTTGTAGGTGTCAATAAGCACACATATGCAAATCATAAATCGTCGAATGAACTCCTTTACAGGAAGCCGAATGGACGAAGTTCATACAATCAGTTCAAAATCAAAAGCAATGTCCGACTGTATTTTCTTTTTGATTCCAGACTCACCGTGGGATTCGTGTGTCGAAGAATCCGTACACCATAAACCACGGAAAAAAGCAGAAATGTGCAACTGGGAACGGGAAAATGAAGGAACTTGAGAATTCTCACGTATCGGAGTCTGACCAGCCTCATCAAAATAATGCCTACCATCACTACAATTACCCCTATCAACAGCAATATGTCCAAGTATGTCGCTTTTAGTTCCTTGTTCTACATAAAACATCTCAGGAAAGATGAGAATGAGAGGATCAGTAGGCCTTCATGCGATGTGTAAATAAAAGTGTGAATGGCAGTTACTGTCATATGATTAGACGTCAGCTAGTCCTGCAATGACAAGAGGTTGTCATCCTAGAATAAGCCCACGAATATTAATTCCTTTCGTTTGCTTAGCATATCTAATTCCATAATTTATGAAATATGGTTCTGCAAAACCATCCAATCACTTCATAATTTGTCTCATGTGGCTAGGTTAGATTACAAGTTTCCCTTTTTGCAAATAATATTGGTTTTATACATTTTGCATGGAGGTTCCTGACACGACAACAGGCAAGTAAAAGTGAGATGTTTAGCAAATACGATGGGATTAGTTTATGCCTACTTAACTGCTCAGAGGCTTAAAAGGACATGACTATATTACCTACTTCCACTAAAGTTGAATAATAATGAAACTTAAAATTTCCCTTCTCTGATAAAGTGTTCCCCTCGAATTGAAGAGTTGAGTTGTGCTTGGGTTTTGTTTATTTGTTTGTGGTTTAGACTTGTGGTATCCAATTTGGCAGCTTTGTGTACTTTTCGCCTTAAGGTCACAAGTCGTATGAAAATGAATGCAATTTTTCAACCAACTCAAACATTTTATCGTTAAACAAACACTTCCGCTTCCCTACAAGACTTCGAATTCAATTATAGCTTATAGTGCATAAACTGGCACATACTGGAACAAACTTTTTGCCGTAATATGTAGAATCCCACAGGGACAGAAATGGCAAGCGTTGGTCGATTCTATTCATCTGTTGTGGTTAGATGAGGTCAACTTAAATTTTCGACATTGCTTTGCTACAAATTGTTTTGTTTCCCTTTGTATACTGGTTTGCTCCTATGGGAGATTTGCAATTTCGAAAGGAGGGAACTTCCCTCTACATATTTAGAAGTAATGTTAAGGAATGGAAAGTGTGAGAATGAAAACGGGTCTGGCAATGAAATACTATCAATAAAGTACACAATGAAAAAGATTTGAGCATTCTGTGGGTTGTTGATTGAATTTGTTTGGAATTATTAGTGTAGAGGATCCGGCCTAGAAACTCTACCGGAGGCAGATAGTGAGGAGGAAAGTTTAACGACGGGGAAGGACGATGAATTTCCCACAGGAAGCCTCTCAACCAGGTCGCCATCAAGTCAGGTTTCTTCGGTTGATTTCTCGTTTCAAAATCGGTGTAAAATCTTAGAGGCAAAAAGTATTGAAGATTTTACGATCGAAGAATGCGAGCATGAGACACATAAAGTTTCCCTATTGGAGTCAATCATCCAACAACTTCGAGATGAATTACGTGAATCGAAAGATCAAAACGAGCTTCTCGAGTTTCGACTTCTGGAGATTGAAGAAGTGAATTCCATAGGCAGACAACATGTATGTTGATCTTTCGCTTTTATGAAATAACTTTGATCTATTTTATTCCCTGCAAATATTTGTTCAAGTGATGTTAATGTTAATTAAATTATTTGAAGAGTGATCTTGGGGATGGGGAAGGAGACCCTTCAAAAGTTATTTCATGCCTTCCCTTATCAGACGATGGCACAGTAAGTATCTTTAAAACTTTGCTCAAAATTTAGCTTCGAGCCTTATTTACAAATCTTGATCCATTAATGGTTCAGAATGATGTGGAATACGATGGAAGAAACGGCCATAGTAACGTTACCGAATCCAGAAGCTCATGCAGTAGCGATTGTTCGGAAAGCATTTCCCTACAAGAAAGTGGAATATTTGAAAGTCAAGGCTCAGATGATGGAAGAAGTGGAAATGGATCTAGAAATCATATTAGCCGAGAGCTAGCAAGTTTAACTTTTCAAATTGAAGAACTGCTTCGTCGATATAATGATGGGATTGATGAGACCAAGGAGAAGAGTCCACCTCCTGACGCTCAATCCTTGGCAATGCAGAGACGGAGAACGAGTCGTGACCTTACCTCGGACCTTCAGTCTTGTCGGCAGAGAATTCAAGAGTTTGAACGACGGCTTTCTCAAATGAACAACGTGAATTATTTACAGAATTTGGAGGAGAAAGTAAGTTTCCTCGTGAGTGAAAACAAAAGACTTGACGAAGAACGGGCCGAGATAGAAGAAGCTGAGAATGACAATCGACATCAGTGCCAAAGGTCTGTATAGTTTGCAAGTTATTTGCACAAACTGTGATCCTCGACGCTTTGTTAAACTCCTGTTTACTTTATGAATTTCAGGTTAGAGGAGAAAACGACTCAACTCCAAAAGAAAAAATTGGCTCTTCTGAATAAACTAACTCTAGAAAAACGACAAATTGAGCAACTGAGATGTAACATTTTTCAAATGCAAGAACGAGAGGAAGGCTTAATGTCAAAGATCACAAAACTCGAAGGGCTGTTGCAAACGTACGAACAGAGGAATTTTGAACTGGAGGAAACCTGCATTGAAATGAAAAGCTCTATCCATTTTGTTATCCATTCCATGCCAATATTTTCTCTCTGTTATTTTTGGTACTTATCACGAAACATAAGTGGGACACCTCCCATGCTATTCAAATTCATTATGAGAAATCACTTAACAAAATTCCCCGACCGTTGCCATCCAAATGCTCTCCCATGGATAAATAATAAGAGCGTACACAATTGTGACGTCGGTGGTGGTATTGTAAGCCCAAGGAAGCACAAGTTACTCCCGTTTCCTGGAGTAGAGCCCGAACTCAAGAGATGTAAAAGTTTGAAGGAGAGACTCCTTTGTGGCCATCCCAACTTGTTTAATGAGCATAATAAGATTAGTTATGATGTTGTCAGTAGGAATGAAGTTAACAATGACATGGAAAGTATCCTAGTGTCAAATACAGGATGCCAAACAGGTGATGAGATCTGGAAAACATTTATGGAGGAGAATCTTTCCAGGCAGCGTGACGAGTGGGAGAAAGTTGAGAAATGTCTAAGGAAGAAAATTGAGTTTCTCGAATGTGATATTGATAAGGTTCACGACCTATTTGATCAAGAACGAAGTCGGTTGATAGAGATGTATGAAAGGAAACTGTGTGAGAAGGAAGCAGAGCTCAAACAAACCATCAACTGTCAGAATGAGAAACGAGAACTACAAGACAAATGGAACTGCTTAATTCAAGAACTAGAGCAATTTGCCCTGTACCTGGGAAACAACTTGGATAAAAAGACTGAAGGTGTTACAGAATGGGAGGATTGTGGTCAACTCTCTTTTCCCACGTCCAGCTCCATCCACGTGGAAATGTCCAACTTTTCTTCCTCCTCAGTAGTTACCAATAATGATCCAAGGTCAAAATCCATTCATTCTGACATTTCCCAAAGTGAAAGTACTATTCCAGGCCAGCAAAGCATTAACAGCAGCATGAGGGAGGTAGAGATGTTAAAAAAAGCAGAGCTCATTGCAATGCTCCAATCAAGATTGAAAGACCACTTGAGCGGTTTCGAGAGGAGAGAACAGCAACTGTTGGGAGAAATTGATCGATTACTGGGAGAAATAAAGGCTAATGCGGAACAGAACTCGGAGGTGGAGAGCAATATGATTACACACTTAACTGAAGAAAATCATAGGCTCCAGGGCTTGTTTAAAGATCATGACAAAGTATGGGGGGATTTTAAGAGATTGGAGGATGAACATGAAAAGCTCAAATCTGAGTTGAGTGACACGACGGCCTTAAGAAAAAGATTAGAGGAGTCCCAAAGAAGTGAATCGGAGTTACGGGAAAGATTAGAAGAGATTGAGAGAGCCGAATCCTGTTTAAAAAATCAGTTGACTCAAATGGAGCGGAAAGAGCAGAAGGGCTTGGAAAAAATTCAGCAGTTGCGAGATGAGATTCAGTTCTTGAGGAATAAGTGTTGTCAACTTCAAGACGATGTAGACATGAGGGTGGCGAAAGACATTAAGTACAAAAATGAAATTCAAATCCTTACAAATAAACTGAGAGAAAGCAGCCTGGAGTTGGAGGAGAAAGAGAGTCAATTAGAGAGCAACGAAAGTGCATTACAATCTCAGGTTAAGCCCTTCCCCTTTTGAGCCTATTCTTACAACACATATGGCACATGGACTAATAACCATACTGACAACATATACAACCCCTCTGTTACATATAAATAAGATATAAATAAGAGACATGTTCATAATGGGATTTTTGATTGTTGAGCAGATTGGTAAATTGAAAGCCCAGCTTCAAGACCTCCACCAGTCTTACACGGACACTGAGTGTTCCAATGGAATGCTGAAAGAGGAAGTCTCGTATTTGGAGGTACAGTCATACGCATACATTCAGAATTCTGAACAAATGTGCCTGATTCTGAGGGGGCGGGTTGTTGTTAAAGTTTTTCAATTCCTCTGCGTTTAGAAAACGGTGGAAGAGGCTGTCTCGAAGGCAGTAAGGAGTGAAACTGCAATCACAGCCCTCAGTCATGAGTTAAAGCAGAAAGACGTGTTGATCGAAGAGCTACAGACACAACTTCGTCAATTGAAGATGACTGACTCTGTTTCTTTGTCTCCCGTGACACCTCATGAACTTTCGGATTTCAATGGAAATGACGGAGGACTTCATGGGGTTGTAAGATCCGTTGAGGAAGTCGTTAGTCTTATTCAGGTTCAGATTAGCTCAGCAGAATTTCATTTACAATTTTATTAATCCCCTTTTACAAAGCATGAACTTACACCTTTAATATGTATGTAACATAGCGATGCGGCCAGTGCGAGAGTGCAGGTTCCAAACTGATGGGCATCGTGGATAGACTAATTCCATTAATTCAAATTCTCAAATCCTCTCATGTGACAGATTTCCATTTTGCGGTTTGAAATTATTATTTTTAACTCTACAAAAGATCTTGTTATGTTGCTTCAGCCTTTTATTTCTCAAACTTTTTTCATACTTATTCTGCAAAAATGTATTCTTTTATAAAGTTTTCTTCGAAGCACAATATTTCAATTTGTCTGCTATTTCTGATATTGGATGATATTCAATAACTTCACCATTTTTAAGTAAACTATATAGAACCAGAGTCTAATCAAGTTTGAACTTTTTACTGTTGAAGGATTAACCCATTTTAATTGCTTTAATTACCTTAAAAATTGGAAGTTGAACTAAAAATGCATTTGTTTGAAATAACTTCTTTTTATTAATTCCGTCAGACATTAAAGCAAATTATTCCTAATTTTAAGATCAAGATCTCTAATGAATCCTTTTCCTATTCATGAGATTCATTATCAGCCTCTAAAATAATTTAGCCAATAAACCTTGCACATTTTGCATAATTTCTCATTCAATTAAAATACTGATCCATCCCAATGTTCTATTTTACTAAAAGGTGGCTAAAATAAATATTTAAAAAATATAGGTTGAACCGGAGACATCCTTATCTCGATATGAAAGTGATGAAGTTTTGACTATGCCCTCCACGGTAATTTATTACATTCTAAGAAGATAGTTCCCTATTGTGTGTAGCCAAACTTTAATGAAAGATATACATGCCATATTACAGAAATCCTTAGAAGATAGGAATTCGACCAAGCGCCGAGAAGGACTTGTTGATGAGGTGAGTAAATTGGAAACCAAGGTCGTAGAATACCTGATATTAACTATATGCGTATAAATATATCTCTAGGCTAGCAAATGATGGTAATGGTATATCATTCCGTCTGCAATCATGGAAATGATCAGAAATAGCCGAGAAAACCTGCTATAGAAATATGCTTCACTAAAAACCATATTAAACGCAATTGTGTATGAAAGATGCATGTGCTTGTATGAAATAACAAAGCTCCTGCATTGAAATCCTACAAAATCGCAAATAACAAATTTTTGAATGTGCTTTTGTGTTCTGTAACAAAGGACGAGGCGTTAATCGGGAGATTGCAGGAAACGATGTCCCGTCTTGCCTTACAAATCAGCAAAGTGGAGAGGAATCTGAACATCCAGCAGAACAAGATGAAGGACTCTCACCTCACGGAAACTAATTTATGGAAGCGTCGTTGTGACGAAAAGAACAGCCTGATTCGACTACTAGCTCTTCGCATTGCTCACCTAAGTGCAGCAGACACTCATGGCTATTTTATAAACGGAATATTAAAGGAAATTGAAAAACTTCGAGAGGAGCTCATATTGACTAACTCGTCTCCCGTAACCACAAGGACAGTGCGGGATCCGCAGAGAAAGTTAACTAAAACAAGCTTTGAGGATTTCCGTTGTGATTCTCTCCGTGCCTTCCTGGATGCTGAGCGTAGGCGAATCAGGGTGATTTGTAATTTTAAATTCTGCTTTGCAACCTACATACGCCAGATAATAGTTAATTGAATACCCATTTACATACATTAAAATGCACTTGGAGCGTTTCTGTTTAAGTTGCTTGCACAAGTTGCGCCTAATCCTCATGACAAAATGAATGTACATACCTATATAGTTAATGAACGTAGAGGAGAAAGTTGACTAGCCTTGTTCCTCTTCTGTTTGTATAGGAGTTATTTGAGAGCCCTGCATTTGATGAGACTGCTGGAGGCGAGAATGATAATTTAAGTTCAGAATTTCTGGAGAAACCGGACTCCAGAGTGGACTTTCGTGTTACTCGGCAAATTGGAGAAGATGCTCTGCTAGTGAGTTGGACCATGCCGGAAAAGATTGTAGGACAGAGTGTAAGCGGATATGAGGTATTTCAAATATGTTCAGAGACTTGGACAAGTTTAATTCTTTTGCAACACGCAATCAATCTGGTCCCATGCCCTCCCCTATTTTACTTTCCTCGCTCTCCATTTTTCAACTAGTTTTCGGAAAATGGAAAAAGTTTTTTTTTAGGTTTATTTACTAACAACTACAAATCTTGCTTGGTGGTTGTTTAACTCTTTTTCTCAGATCTAGTTGCAATCTCTTCAACAAGGAGCTCAGAGTTTACCGACTCATCCGATTGGATTTGCTTTTCTCCCTCTTGGATTTACACACACAAGAAATGTACGTTGAGCTTCTCATCTTACGATGTCTTTCTTTATCTCATTCCAGATTGCAGTAAACGGCTCCACTCATCTGAGAATCCCTAAGCCAAATCGACACAAGGCCGTATTATTTGGACTCAACCTAGACGAGCCCCTGCGACTTACCTTAAAATGTTCGGGTGACCCTAGACTCGAGGATTCTACCATTACCTTCATCTCGTAGGCATTTTGAAATTGCAGAATAGATATGTTAAGATGTTAACTCGCCGTGCCACGGACTACTAATGCTGGGAAATTTTGTTACGCAATCGCAATCCTTTAAATTCCAACTTATATCTACTTCTCCCAGATGATATTTTGAGTTGTTATCCTCAGTTGTAAACAAAAATTTATATGTTCTCTTGCATTCGCCGTGTTTTCAATTACGTTCTTTAGTATATACCAATTGTTGAGTGATAATTGAGTGCCACAACAGATGAAATATTCAATAAAATCATGTTCGTTAATTTAATGTATTTTCTGAGCTCTTCATTTGTACAATAAACCACCATCAGACCCAGATGTGACCGTGGAAATTCCATCAACATATTACATACCATTGTTTAATATAGGCTTTGACCAGGGCTTTGGTTACCGACCACAAAAACCACATAAAGCCCTTGCATTCATGCCATACGTCGTGAGGAAGTTCATCTTTCGCTTCCGTAGATTTTGAAATTCATTATCCTCATGTTGGCATGCATGGATGTTTACTGTCGGGGCTCTGTAGTTATATACGATCTGTACCCCAATAGAGTTTGTTTCAGATCTGATTATCGGGGCTTAAGGAAGATGGATCGTCGCCAAGTGATTAATTAGAATGAGGATTTGAGGATTGTTGAAATCCCAGAGTAACTTGCTGCCATCGTCAGATCAGAGTTAGATCAGGACTTGAGACAGAGGACGCCGTAGACAAATCCGTTACACATGCAAATCAGTTGGATAAACGGGGCTCGTTCTTAAACTCCTAAACTTCTACCATTTCAATGAATACATACAGTTGCTTGTAAATACGAAGCCATCAAAGTCACATTTTAATAAGCTTGGAATATTTATACAGGTACGATGATGGCCCCTATTATACAAACGAGTTCTGGTGGATTAGGCATTCGGCTTTTACGGATGGTGATAGTAGCTATCATCTGATTATGGTAATCCACCAGTTCTTAGTTTTGGTTCTGTCTGTATTTTGAAATGAGTAGATTTCTAAAAAGTTAAGCTTGTCTGCGAATCCTAATTTAATCGTTAAAGTGTAATATTTGGGATTAGGCATCGCTTTAAGGCTAAGTGAGTAGATATTAGAGCGACGAATAAAAATAAAAGTGTAATGATGATGTCTCTGAGACCATGGAAGAAATTTGGAAATGGTTCTAGTAGACGGCAGTGGGAGTTAAAGAGCTTTGGCAGTGCTTCATCGAATCGTTCGCTGAATATTTCTGGAATCTACCCTCCAATCACTACTCCATTTGATACGGCAGGAAATATTGATTATGCTCAGCTACGTAGAAATTTCGATCACTGGAACCAAGTCCCTTTCGCAGGTATGTCTGAAACCATGAGATTGAAATCAATTTTTAAAACTATTTTTCATTCTACATAAAATCCACTCCACATTATTATGCGAACCTGTTATTATGACATACCTAATACTATCCTACATACACACTGCACAAAATACACAATCACTACCCCATCCGTCGGTTTGGAATATGTAGGGATGGATCTAGACTACAACCAGCACAGCCAATGGATAGAGAAGGGTATTTTAAGATAAACATTTTCCAAATCCATCATCCTAGAACCGTCGTCTAAGCTGTATCAATCGAAACTGTAGTCAATATTTGCATGCCTGTTCTTTAAAATTAATAAAATTGGTACACGGCAACATAGGAAAAACGGCCTTATGTTTTCATGCATTGCAACACATTTCTTCGCTCCTATATAATGATACAGCTTATTGAATATCATGTGCGAAAAAATCTGTCTACAAAAAAAAAGTATCCGTCCAAGGAAATCTCCTTTTACACCGGATGTAAGGATCATCTTGTTCTTTCTACACTAATGCCATTCGTGCACTGCAACACATACTAGAAAGTAGAAGGTGAAAGTAAAAGTGGAGCAAAAAGTAAAATATACAAAAGAAAGCATTTACTTCTCTTCTTGTGAATAGAAATAATATTTATTTCTACAATATTTTACTTTCATTTTGTACAAAAAAACCTTGGGTAACTAAAGGTAGTAAAAGGTAACAAATTTCGACGTTTTACTTAAACTTTTCTAGTTGTGTATGCACTTCTGGAATTTTATTTAAAAATTGCAACCGGAAATGCGGATAATGCTTCTATCTGTAAAATTTCTTATCATCACTGTTTCTTAAGGTTTTCCTTAGGGGTATATCCGGTGACAAAGTTTTAATACAATCGAACAATCTTTAAAAAAAACTTATCGAAATTATCAGAAATTTGAACAGGGATGTTCATTTATGTCGACTGACTGAGTTAACTGTCCTAACTGACGAGTTAGGAACGATAAGTCAAGCTAAAGGTAGCTGTTTTTTTGAACTTATTACGGCACACAAATGGAATAAAGCAAAAAAATGAATTTTAAATTAAGACATGATTGCACACCAACTATCTGTACATTTAGAGGTCCGTGTCATTTTTACTATGTTTTGTAAAACTGTTTTGCGTATGTGTTAAATGTTTAAATATTTAATTTTTTTTTTTAAATGAAAATTAATTAGTTTTATACTCCCCTCATTATATGTATGTTGTTTTTTTTACTCACTCAGGCTACGTTGTGATGGGATCGAATGGCGAGTCCGTGTCTTTAGAAAGACCAGAGAAATTAGAGCTTCTTCGTAGCGTCCGAAAAATGTCAAAGCCTACCTCTAAAGTCATCGCTGGTCTCGGAATGCACAGTAAGTTTTTTTTCAACGTTTGTGCCTGTCGTTAAATTGAAATATCCCAAAATAGGAAACTTTAAAGCTTGTATTTTTAATAGCTTCAACTTAATTTTTTAGACCCCCATTTTTTAAATTTATGTATTATTCCCAGCTAGCCGACAGACACTGGATTTGTGCAATGCGGTTGCTGACGAAGGTTCTGCGGATGCGGCCCTAATAATTACACCAGCCTTTTACAAAAGCCAAATGACGGTTAGCAAAGTCTTTATTTCTTTTAAGGTCTTTAAAAGTGGACTTGAATGTCAAAGTGGTTGGACTGTCTTCGGTTGGACCGTCCAACCAAAGACAACGAGCGAAAAGTCACTCCTTTTATATGATCAAGTTAAGTTCTAATGCAATCTCATGACATAAGCTAACAGTCCTGCGTTTTTCAAACTTTTATAATTTATCTTGAAGGTCATAAACAGCTGAAGTTATAGCCAAGCTTACAGCCGTTCTTAAGTAATATTAAATCAACTGCACTAATTAATCATGACTAAAAATGATCTGTGCTGTCTACAATATATCCCCAAAAATATGACATACATATGCACGGACGGACACATATAGAATCCGTCCGTAGTCCGTAACGTCTTTATTGGCATGACAAGGAATGAGGTCTTTAGGACGATATTTATATATAGGGTCACATCCTACAAAGGATAGGTCTTGAATTTTTTTTGGTTAGAAGGAAAAATTAAATTCTTCTTAACTACGAGAATGATTGCGCGTGGGCTGGGGTTTTCATTACAGTAGGATAATGAAGTAGAGCGAGTGCCCTCCCTAAAGCTTCCTTAGAGACCGATTTCTAGGAGCTAACTTACCTTCAGCTTCTTTAAAGTCTTGCTACTACATACTACTACTAGCCGTTATAGAATCCCAAGAAGCTTAGCCACCGATTTTAAACATATACCTTGGCTAAGCCTTAAGGTTGGAAGTTGGGACCGGATGAACTGTGCCACAAAGTCATCAGGACAGTTAGACGAGCGTAAATCACCACACAAGGATAGAAGAAGGAGCTGGTTGAAATTCTATCTAGTCCTCCGTCAGTCTTTATGGTATTACTTGCATGCTATTTGTATTCTTCATGCAGGAGGGTTGATTACACGGCTCATTTAAGTAGGACGAAGTTGCACACGTAATATAAATAAAATTAAACGAGACTCCTTTTGTACTTACGAATGAAATAGGTTAGTTGAAGCAATAGTTATATTATATGAACCGTCCAGTTCAAACTAATGCACCTTTCCTATTACTCCTATCTCAACTTCCATGAATCTAATGGAGGAGAAAGTCGCTGAAAGTAAAAGGACCGAAGAAACAAATTTCCCGACTTTTTTGTAGACAAAACATGCTTTAACACATAGGATTAATGTCTATTACTTGTTTGGCTGGATTGGGAAATAGTTAATAACCGATCGTTAAGAGGTTTTCAACCTTAAAACATGTAAAACGTGTAATGTACCCTTGATCCACAATGTATTAACGGACATAGGGGACATAGAGGATGAGTAGGCGATGCGTTAGTACGCCAACAGATTATGACGTGAAAGGACAAGCGAAAATAAAGGATGTGGCATCGACAACCTACACCTAGAAAATGTTATAGTTAATCCAGACAGACACTCTCAAATGGTGGAATAGTTGAGCTCTAATATTCGCAATGTTCAGAGATAGCAGAAAAGATTCTGTTGTAGTTGTAAGCTTGGTGATAATGATGCGTAAAGTTCCAGCAGATTGAACATAAGACTTTCTCCGCTTATCCTCTCAATATGTCCTTGCGTTGATGATTATGTTCTGTGACAGGACCTTGCCCTGAGGAAGAGTTTTGAAGAAGTGGCCCAGCACAGCAAGCTTCCAATAATACTCTACTCCGTTCCTGGGAATACGAATTTGGATTTAAGTCCCGACGTTGCTGTCGCCCTTGCCAGCCATCCAAATTGTATTGGAATGAAAGACAGTGGTGGTGATGTAAGCTCTTGAGTCTACAACTATAAATATACTTCATCATTTTTCATTAGGCATCATAATATCATAAAATAGACATACGTAGCGAGGTTGATCGCTTCTATTGATTATCCTTCCTCAATACTGGACGCTGAATATGAAAAATTACCCTTCACACCTTATATCCTATTTTGTGGTACAGGGATATATTACTTTAATTGTGTCTAAATAGTGCATTAATTCGTTTGACGTGTTTGTAATTTTGCTTATACCACTTTTAGTCTAACATTTTGATCATTTTTCAAAGATGGGTCAAATATCGGAACAGACATTTAAAGAGTAAACTTCCGCAGTAAATTAAATATGAAACGATAAGTTAGGACTAGTTGACAATGTTTAACTCATAGGGAAAGAAAATATATTGACATGAGAAGAGTACTGACTACAGATAGTTTCGTTTTGATTTCTCCATGGTAGGGTTGGTACCGTCAAAGCAGGAACTAAAACATAACTAAATTTTCTTGGCCCCATGGCCCATGTACAAGGCATGGGAATCGGGAAATGTTCACCTTTGACCCTTTGCCATTCATTTTCTTGAGAGACCGTTATTGCACAGAAGAGTTTTTGTTTAAAATATATTTAATTATAAAATATGTACATAAGGTACTTTCGTGTAGTTGTGAACTTCCTTATCGAAATTGTATAGGTATTCTTAGTTTTAAACATAGGTTTTGGCGTGCATATTTTATGCCATATTTTCTGCAGCTAACCTTTTACAATCTGCTAAAATGAATCCATTGAGCGGAAATAAAATGTTACTGTGTGCCAAAATCATAAACTCCCCATAAAGTCCCCATAAAATCACATCTAATACAAACTGCTTTACGTAAATGACGCATGCACAAAACCTTGAAAATGTGTTTTTTTTTGCTAAATTTCTTCAGATTACCAAGATCTCTCAGATTGTAAATCAAACAGAGGGAAAAGATTTCCAAGTCCTAGCTGGTTCGGCTGGATTCTTACTTCCGGCCCTTCTCATGGGTAAGTATTCCTAACAGAAGCTACATTTATGATTGTTCCTAATAGGGCCAAACTTTTTTAGTGCCTTTATAGGTTTGTTTACTTGTACATTAGCAATGTTTGAAAATGAAAGCCTTTTCGGTTTGGTAGTATTCATAAGCAGTGCACTTTGAAACGAATATAGAAGTTGAGAAAAATATCGTTTTTGTGTAAATATTCCTGATTTAGAATTTTGGACGTCACAATTTGTATTTAAACAAAAATACAGGAATTAACTATTTTAACACGTTTCGCAATTAAGTGTTACAGGTTTTTTTCAACCCAACTGTTAGAAACAATAATGCTAGTAACAAATGAAGGACTTTGTATGTATTTGAGTTTAGGTGAATTAGAAAATTGGCAAAAAAGTTTTACAGTAACAAGCTAACTAACACAATTTGTTTGCAGGTTGTGTGGGTGGGATCTGTGCCTTAGCAAACGTTCTTGGACATGAAGTCTGCCAGGTTTACAGCCTTTTTCAACAAAACAAAATAACTGAAGCAGTATTTTTGCAACGGAAGCTTCTGGTCCCAAATAATTTGGTAAGACATCCTACTTTCGACTTTCTATAAAACTAAATTTCGGAAATTGAATTTCCTATGCAAAATATATGTAAACCAAGGCTCGTCATTGTAATATTATTTCCTGCCATTTTTACAAAGGAATTCCTGTATCAAGTTTCGTTAATATAATCTTCGTGTGCATGACAAATCACAGGCATTATGATTTGCATTGGACGAAATTGTTAACAAAAAGCACTAACCTTTCCAAAGAACTGTTTAATTTACCGGCTATTTGTTATTACGAGTATGTGATTTTCTTTACGTTTCTGCTTACTCTTATTAGTTACTTAGTATCCTCATCATGAAAGGAAATGGTTTTTGGAAGCCTATTATATTCATGCATATTTGTTATTTCCAGAAAGCTTATATACCGACCTTATATGTGTAAGAAACGAATTAAGAATACACGGAGCTTACAGGTTTGCTGAAGCTTTCTTTGTGTCTCTGACTTTCATACGGAGACTTTTTTTAAAAGGATGTTTGACTTATTCCTTGCTATTTTCCCATCTCCGTCTTTCATAAACCGTTCGTCATTGGTGCTTTTCTCAGGTTTACGTGAATCACAAGGAACCTTCTTCACTTTCCCCACCAGGTAGAACTTTTTGTGCATCTAAAATCCATGATAGATTTTAGACAAAGTCCTTACTTCCGAGCAGGTCTCAAAGCATTGTACAACTTAAATTGCTTATTTGGGACAGAAGCTTCATCTCAGTTTCATCCCTAGGCTATATTATTTACTCTTTCCGTCGGGTACATTCGCCTAAGTGCCTTGATTTTGAGAAAAATAGTTTGAACACAAAGTGAGTTGTCTCATATTTCCGTCTTGACAAAGTGGTGACTTTCAAGCACCGGGAAAAGACATCCTCATTGCCCACTTCAGGGAGTTGAAAGATGGATTTCCCCAAGGGTAAAATAAAGGAATATACTCCTTAGTTTAATTGCTAAGTGGAATTTAATTTCTCTGTTAAAGGTTACGAAAAAATATGGCGTTGCTGGTCTGAAGGCTACAATGGATGAGAAAGGCTTGTTTGGTGGATCTTGCAGATCTCCCTTGCTGCCTATTGAACCCAAGGACCTGGAGATCCTGAAATCTTCATTTGCTCAAAATCAATTCCGTTGAAGCACAATTGTGATGTGTTTAGGATCTGTCCACTGCCAGAAGAGATGCGGAAGAAACACTTGTATATATAATGGATTTGCTCTTATGATTGTTTGTCTGGGTGACTCCGGAAATGTTTGCGTGATGTACGTATGTTAAATTTGAAATTAGCTAATAAAACATTCGCAGTTGGCTACTCTAGAATATTCTTTCTCGATTCCTTGTCATGAATGGTTGTGACAAGCTTGAATATCATCTGAAACTAAGAATAAGTTAAATCTGTAACAAATGCTTGATTCATTAATGTAGACAGTAAATTATTTTCATCCGTTTCTAGAGTTGCGAAATATTAAGTCTTCCTCCTTTCTTTGAGCTCTAAGCTAACGATCCTAATTAGGACTAAGCACTTTGGACAAACTTTCATGACTCTTTGGGTTCTTCGGGCTTTTATGGATTTTTTTCTTCTACTACAGTTATTTAATCATCTCTTGTTAGCCTTGCTCCTCATGGGGTATCACATTACCACCATGGCTGGCGTATTAACCATGAGGAGAAATATTAGAAGGTCCGGAAAATAAAGCCAAGAAATGATTGCTATACGGTTAAACGGATATTCTAAGGAAGTTTCTTTTCAAGTCTACCACAAATGACTTCAAAGATATTGCACTCTTCCTGATCTCATACAATGTATGTATATGATACATGGCATAGTGCAAACGTATATCCAACTAAAGTTTATTGAAAGTTTGTTGAAAGATGCTGAAGTTCCTATAGGTTGACTGGGTTGCACCATCATAAATTGGGATTAAGTATACTTGCATGTTTGCATTTACAGAACCACATTGCGAAAATCTGACCGACGTGGAAACACACAATTCCGAATGAATCAGAGCAGTTAGGGGGATTTGGTCATTCTATTCGGTTGATTTTGCAACTCGAGCGTTTCTTTTTAATGATCTGATTCAATGGGAGCAAACTCTTTCTAACTTCTCGAACAACTTGAGCTGTAATAGTAATAAACCGTGCTTCTTGAGGGCAGATAGTGATAACCTTAAACGAAATAAATTGCTTTGACACAACTTCCATATCGACTTCTTTCTAAACTATAACAGCATCAAATTCAACTAACCAACTTAAAAGTTCGTCCTTTCGGTTATTAACGGGCGAAACCTTTTAATGGAAATACCCTGTCTGTCTGTCTGTCGTCCTGACTGGTTAAACTTTTTAAAATTCTGTTTCCGGAATTCTCATGTTGTACAAGTGTTTCATATATATTCGGAAACGTTATAACAATAGGAATACTAATATTTCAATGATACTATCGAAATGTCCATATTTGGAGAGTAGAGTACAATTTAGGAATTCTTTTACAATATTACGCTTGGCTGGAGAACAATGAGATTAGAAGGTCAAATGATACGGGGACTACAAAACTTCGGTAAACGAGATTTATACCGAAAACAATTATTTGTGCGGACCCTATCCTGTACTGCACACCGCATCCTGTGGCTTCACCCTTTCGTTACGTCGGCTTGCAACGGTTTATTCACTTTCTCCAACAACCAGAAAGTCCTTGAGGTGCTTGCCTTGCTTCCCTAAAGCAAGAGAGATTTAAGAAACAAATTTAAGGAAATGTTGGACTTTTATTCCGTACTTAATAGATAAAAACTACTACAGCAGAAGTTGAAGACTCGGGAAAAGTTCATGACTTCCGTTTGACAGGATTAGGTTATCTTTGGCGGATTGAACTCACAGTTAACAGTATTTATGGTAATATCTCTATCCCTCTCCTTCACTGTTGACGCTGTTTTCTCATTGGGAATGTACTGTGTGCTAATTGCGATAGAGAAGTTCTTGAATTTGATCGTTGAAAACTAGTGTGCACTATTTTCCTATAAACAAAGCCCATAAAAGATGTCCAATGCCAATATAGTTAGACATGAATAGTAGTTCGTTGCAACGACACAATGCCTACTTCATTAGATAATAGTTAAGTGCGAATAATCGATACACATTAATTAAAAGGACTGGGACAAGTGCTAGTCGTCCCGCAGTCCTTCCAGCAACCAAGAGAGCAAGTATTTCTAATTAAACTGGGACGAGACTGAGGTTTTAATTTAATGAGAGTGACATTTATTGAGAGATGACATAGGATTTTAGAAAGTTCTCGATTCCCCGACTTCCACTCTCTATGAAATCAAATATCTTTTATACATCAGACGGGGAGGTGGATAGAGAGGATTCAATAGCTGCTGCTGGAAATATGGAGCAGCGGCCTTGCTTGAGATTCCAGATTCTTGCACTTTGCATTAGTGTCTACGGAAACGAACGTAAAGTAAAGATGACAAGGAAGTTGAGGGAAAGTCAAGATAAGAGATGGGCAATGTGAGAGTCTCCTTCCCAACGGAGAGAGCCCATAGCAGTAGTTATGAACAGGATGATGATGAGGATGAAGGTATCTACGGGGAAAGTGCTTGGTTATCGATTTGGCATCTTTCCCCTAATGCGCCTATCATTTCCGTTTATTATTCCGTATATAGTCTTAAATACATTTGTATCATTACAATAGAGCTGGTGTTGCGGCAGCCGTATCAGTTGTACGGGTCCTCTAGAGATCACAGTTAGTAATGGAGAGTATAACATGAATCAAAGATGTGGTTCCTCAGTTCTTGGCTCCTGGAGAATGTACATCAAGTTTCAAGAGCGGATGGAAGCTTTTACACAATAAAATGAGCTGGCTAAGTAGCACGGGTTGCTAGCAATCGTTTTTGCCTTCATGTTAAGTTCTGCGGCAAAAAGTCGGTGGTCTCTTGAGTACTCTCTCTTTCACTCATTTCACGCTCGCGGATGTTGGGATCAGTTTTTTCATGAGATCAACAAGGGGAAAGAATAAAAACCTGCAAGCCCATTTCCCCAATGAATCACACAGACATACACACAAACAAAGATGATTCCGGTTTAACGGTAGAATGACAGAGTCAATTTTGTAATAACCTCACCCACTTAAGCGCCTAAAAAAAGTCAGACATCCATAGAAGATTTTCAGTCCATTAAAGCAGAAGACGTGGAAAAATAATCTGAGGCTCATAAATCCAGATTTCTGGAGGCTTTTCAAAGAAAGAATTATGGTCGTCAAAAAGTGTAGACTAGATTAGTTACATGGTGCGCCTAAGATCTTGGATCTAGTCTTCCACTATTTTTTCAGCTCTCTTGAATATTGTGTAATTCCTTTCTCATCCACCTTCCCTGTCAGCCACTGTCTGTCTGTCTACTAGTTACTGCAAGTATTAGTAAAACTGGATGTACAAACAACCAGGTCAAGGGTCTTCGGGTTCAAGAGATTTTTGTTCTAGAATGATCCCCTGTTTAGATATTAGGATTTGCTTTTACTGCAGATGAATTTCGTTCGTGTTCCTCGGCACTTCAGAATTTCGACGTGTAAATTAGTAAGGCTGAGGACGAAAAAGTATTTCCGCCTTTGCTGTCAACTACTATATGTATAGTATTATTGTTCCCATTTGTTGTTGAAGGAAAACTCAAATCAATTGCCTAGATTCGGGATTGCGGAGAATGTATTGATTGACGAAAGAGTAAGGTTGGATCTCACTTGTTTGATTAAAATGGCCAACCATCCTAACTCCTAAATGATACAACCTAATGATAAAAGTATTCCACATCCATGATTGGATGTGTACTGAATGCTTTGCTTTGCATAAAAACGACTGTAGAAATAGGACCTTCTATTGAATTGATTCAATATACTTACTGTGGAAATTCTCAACGAGCCTCACATATTCACTGTTTCAGGGGAAACGGAGCAATGGACTTCCCCGGATTTCATAAAGGGCTTAAAAACAAATTCCGTCTAATCCGACCATGGCATTCAACATTTCTAGCATTATGATACAATAGATTAATATCCTGTAATTGTGGTGAAAGCATTTGGAAAATTGAATTTGCTTTGGTTTTTTCTTTAGTAATGTTTCAGATTCACTATGATTCCAAATTACAAAGATGCTCAGTCCCATCTGTCAGCTGTAGTTATCAGTTACGAATCTGATTTTACTAGATGTCAATCAATTAATCAATCAAAACTTCTGATTGGTTTAGAATACTTTTGCGCTTTACATTTAGTCAGGCAGTTTGAAAGTTCTCAGTGCATAGTAACCTTGTACCATTAAGACTGCCACTTATTTACACATCATCACTTGCTTTTGAAGTACACCGGAGTACACACGATTAGTCAGCATCACAATTCCTTCCACTAACAAACATTCTTAGACCTGTCCGTGCCCTTTAGTACGTTTATTGGTATAAGGATTAGCTGGCAAGATTTTTTCGGTTAATTGCATTTCGAATATATTTCTCTGCCCACCTTCTTTGTCCAGAGGATTTTATCTAATAAATTCTGCATGAGTACGATAGTAAAAACCCGCTTCAATGAGTACTAAGCAGGTCGATGCAGTCCAATAGTCCAATCCTGCAGCTACAGATCTACATACATCCCTAGCACTATGAAAAATATAAGCTCAAAATTCCAAAAAAAAAATTCCAGTTCCGTGATACTGAATTTACTTCCAGTGCAACAAAGCCACGTCCTCCCCAATGGTTTGCCATTATCCTTATCCCCGTTTTTATTAGGTATGCTCAAAATAATTCGGTAGTTAACAGCTACATCAAGCCTTCCAAAACTTTATCTGTTTTTGCTTTTACTGTTAACGTTAGATATTTTATTTGCGTCATCATAATTCAACACATTAAATATCCATTTAGAGCACATTAGTCAAAAAATATGATAAGGCTTTAGTACCATCGAGTTAAACGTGTTTTAGTTCATGTTTACACTCACTTCATTTCATGATTACAGGTTGGTAATTCTGTGGGAAGTGTTAGATGCACACTTTACCCATCTGTCTACTACCATTTTAGAATGACTATCAAAGCCCTGAACTGAAGCATAAATTATGGCTATGTACCATGGGTCTGAAAAATATGTGCAGAGATTTTTAATAACTAAAAGAACACATGCAGATTCCGCATTAGTCTGAAAATAGGAATTTATTAGCATACCCACTGCATGGATTTTATACCACAAGATTCAACTTAAAGCTTATCATGCTGAAGATACTTTTAAAGTAATTGGTACACGGCAATCCACATGAGGTGGCTGAACTTACTAAAACTATTTCAGCCTTTGCTATCACATCTTTTCACTCATCATCAATTTATTTTAGTGTTATTAAAATATACAGTAACGTAGAGGATTAGTGAACGGGCTGACATTCTGATTGTGAAATAGACTAGATACCCTTATCCAGGCTACATGCATTTCATGCTTCTAAGCCATTCCAATTTCAACCAAAGTATGACCGACTTCCTAGATATTTTAAGAGAAAAATTGAATGACCGCCTTAAAATGCTGAACAGTACCTAAAAATGTACTGAATATTACATATACTGAATTTTTCCTAAACATGCTCTTAAAGTGTACCCTTATTATGCT